>JACEGR010003064.1:0-113068 GCA_014170235.1 Listronotus bonariensis | reverse complement strand
TAAAATTGACTCCATAAGTGAGGTATTTTTCAATTTTTGAGTCCCCCTCCCCCCGCTGGTAATATCTGCTTCAATTCTTGAGATTTCCATATGGAAAAAGGCACCACTTTTTAAACCGAAGGAGATTTTGTCGTTAAAATAATTTTGAAGAGCAAAAAAAGGTCCTCGACCCAACAAGCCCACGTTTCCTTTTTTTTTCTGGTTTATAGTGGAAAAAAATGACGAGATATTTGCATAGACCCCCCAACATTTCATGGCTATCTTCGATAAATACTTATTAAGATAAATTTGGATTTTTAAAGAAACTTTCTTTTATCTCCGGAACTATAGCTTTAGGTATGGGAACATAATATATCATTTAAAAGGCTCTTGATGATCCTTCAGATTGTTTAATAATATACTAAATATACAGGGTGTTTCATTTAAAAAAAAAAAAATTCTCCTTACAAAACCAATGTAGAGGACCTCGGTATGATACACCCTGTATTTTGAGTTTTTACCAACCAGATAGAGCAATAAAAGCCATTTAATTAGAAATATGTTTTGTCCAAAAAGGTAAAAAAATAATTATTAACTCGTTAGATATAGGTATAGGATAATGTCAGGCAAAAGATTAAAAAGTAATGGCGGATCAAAAATACTAAAATATACAGGGTGTTCCATTTGAAATATCAAAGATGATGCTACTTTTTGGTATAAGCGGCAACGTCATTAATTTTTTTGAAGATCGTATCAAGGTGTTTAGAGACAAGGTGAACGAACTTTGATATAACAGAAAACAGCTTATATTGTGACGTCATGGGAGTCCTTTTTTAACCAATTTAAAATTAAAAATATAGTTTATACAATTATTGTTATATTCTTTTTAGTCCACTATTTACTTACAAATATAAACGCGATAAACACGCTTTTTACAAAACAATAAAGAAATAACGACACTTTTAAAAAAGGATACCCTTGACGTCACATCTATCGGCTGTAAAATGAAAATTTAGGCCACCTTGTCTCTGAACACCTTGGATCGTATCACAAGCAATTACCTATGTTGCCAAAATTAAAAAAAAATCCACTTTCCCGTTTTCCGTAAACGTCTAAGATGGGTCCATATTTAATTCATTCTGAAAGCGATGCCGCCAAGTACACAAAAATGATAAAGTAAACAAACCTTTTCGAATGCCCATACCCTCGGACAGAGCCTGATTACAAATGTTTAGATAAATAATAAAAAATACATTGCTAAAACACGTATCACCTACTTACAAAACATTCTCTTATTTCGCCTCTGTCCTACTATAAAACCGGTGGCACGTGGTGTGGTACTAGAAGCTCGTCGGGTTAAATATTTTTGCTGCAATAAATCATTGTTCACAAAAGGGTTTCTTTACTTTATCATTTTTTGTGTACTTGGCGGCATCGCTTTTAGAATGAATTAAATGTGGACCCATCTTTACCATCGACTGTGATACACCCAGTGTCGGACTGGGGACCATTTGGCCCACCGGGCAAAAGTACGAAATGGCCCCCGAGTAGAAAAAATATTTGGTAGTTATTCTTATATTTAAATTTAAATAATGAAAAAAGTCTCCGTACCCCATTTCGAGAACCATTTACTTTTTATGTATTTTTTTCAGTAAATTAAGTACCTACCCAGCAAACACTATTTGCCGGCAATGTACATTTTTCATATTGACATTGATGGTAAAGCATTGGCAATTGGTGGCAATATTATGCCAACATCTTATACGCATTAAAAAGTCAACCCTAAATAAACACTTAATTGCCAATAAATTTTACATGCAGGCGAATTGCCGGCAAGCATACAAAAATGGCGGCATACCAATCCTGATTAAATAAAGCACGCGTTTTTGTTGCAGGCAAATAAATATTGGATTTTGAAGGCAAACCTTCAACGCATATTCATACTTTTAAACTATATTATTAACATTGATATTTAACTAACATTAAAGCAATTTTTTTGATCTGTTTTATTTATAATGGCAGCTAAACAACATTATTTTATGTTTTTTTACATAATTTAAAGGAAATGGCCTTTTCATAAAATTTTATTGTTAAAAATCATGCAAATAAAAATTAGGTCAAACAAAATGTTTATTATGTATTTTGGAGCGAATAAAAATAAAATGATGGTAAAATTAGCTACGTTAATTTCGACCGAAGGTGACCGCTTTGTGCATTTGTTTTCTACGTGGTTTTCTAGCTTTTTAGTTTCTTTTTTAAAGAAAAGAGTTTTTTAAGAGACATAATTAAATGTATTCATTACCTAATAAGTGTGTGTTGTGTGATTAATTGGTGATAGCTAGTCGAGAAGGCAAGATATTTAAGTAGACTGTTAGGAGCTGTAAACATTTTGTTTAAAACTTTATTAAAAGTTAAAAAATATTATATATATTTAATAGTTTTTTGACATACCGATAGATGGCGTAATGGACAATAAACTACTACGTTTCTGCAATATCTTCGCTTTTTATCGTCTAAACCGTACCCATTAGACAAAAATAATTCGAGCGCGGTCTGCGGTAGGTGATCTCACTTAGCTTTGAAAGAAATATCTTCGGCTAGTGTAAAAATCTGCATCTCCAAGTTGGACAGTGTTCCGAGAGATGGTACTTTGCATTGCAAGGAAATTGCATGCAGTAAAAAAAAAGTATATGCGACAATTTTCGTTAATAAGACGTCAGCTTGCTGCTTGGGAGTATCTGCATTTGCCCACTTTCGTGTTTTTTGTTATCTTTTTGCCAATAACTTATTAATGATGGATGCCATCATCTTAAACGCATTTTTTGCCAATAACTTATTAATGACGGATGCCATCACTTTATCTGCAACACGTGGCCTAATAACGGCCAATTGCCCACTTTCGCGTCTTTTTGATACCTTTTTGCCAATGCCTTGCCATTAAAGAGTGTTGGCAATGCCAGTAAATTAAATGTACAACGCCGGCAAAAAATGTTATATGGGTATGTAACCAAGTATGCAGTGTCTACTTAAGTTCGCACCATATGGTAAACTTTTTTATTATTAATTTTACGAAAAACAGTTATTCTTTATAAAAAGCCCTGCATGGTCTAAAACCTAAAGTGCAAGCATCAGAATTGAATTCTTTGCAGTGGTATACGAGGTATGTAAAAAAATATAAATTTTGCGCATGAGGAAAGTACCCTTATTTTTCATAAAATCGAATACGTTTATAAAGAAAAGATGTTTAGGACTAAAAATAACATTTTTAGAATGCAAACTTGTTTATTTAAAAAAAAACCTTTTTTTTAACAAATTTTTATTCGTTAACGGTGAAAGTTTAAGTTTGTACATTAGTGCATACTTATTTTGAAATATAACATGTAAAGAAAGAAGAAAGCTTAAGAACTGCCAAAACAGCCAACTTCCAGAAATGCTCATTATCGCAGAGAAAAAAGTTTTAAAAAGTGTTTTCTTTTAAATAAGCCAATTTGCATATTTCAAAGGTATTTTTAATCCTAAATATCTTTTCCTTAAAAACATTTTCGATATTACGCCCATAAAACATAAGTTTTGCAGAAGATGGCCGCAGCTAGTTCATACAGACGCGAAAAGCGAATTGCGAAACGCGAAACGCGAATTGCGAATTTCATTCTCATTGGTCAATTTCACATAAAATTAAAGGCGGGTTATTTAAAATAAAGATAGTTTAAAGATGTTGCGAATTCGCAAAATTTAAAATCTAGTGGGCGCGAAACTTGAGATCATTTTAATTTCTGGCGAATATTCGCGATCGCACATGCGTAGGAACAAGAGGTTATTTGTCATATGCCATTTCATTTTTGTTATTTTTATGTCATTCTATTAGCTGTTTGGAACGTTATTTTTGTGTTCATTTTCTTAAGTATTTTGTGTTTTTTGATTTGAATTTATATTTACTTTTTAGCCCTTTTCATTTATAACAAATTTGCAGCGTTTCTACGACTTAGTTGCCAAATAAATGTGCTATATTCTTTATTCATCACATCGGATAAATGTTATATTATTAAAAGGAAAAACAAAGAAAATCTCAAATGAACCCAAGCGTAGCGTCACCACCGAAATAAAAAACAATACAAAAATTTGTAGGTTATGTTGTTGCCTAAAATTTCGGCTAATTTCGCAGCTGTATGAACATGACAAAAAATCGCGATTTTTTGGCGAAATATTCGCTTTCGCAATTCGCTTTTCGCGCGGCCAGCGTAGTATTAAAATATGACTGCAAGAAGTAACAACCATTTCTTTGCAAAAAAATAATCTAGAAAACATCAATAACTTCGCTCTTTTCAAATTTTTAAATATTTAATTTGTGTTATTACATACTGCAGACCTTCTTATCCCATTTTTTTATTACTTTGAATTTATTCCTTACTTTACCACCGTGAGTGGCCCACCGGGCATTTGCCCGGTAGCCCAGAGCCGTCACTGGATACACCCTGTATATAATAATTAAAATAAATACAATTTTAATTTGGTAGAGCGCCTTCGTTTCAATTTTACGGTTTAGTGTTTTTGTAGGTGTACAAAAAAATGCTCTCTTACCTGTTATAACTTTATTTTCAGAAAATATATTGACAAAATAATAATTGTAAATTATGATAATAACACTTGCAAACAATTTATCATATTTACATGGAACTAATAGATTAAGAGGAAATAATAAATCGATCAGTAAACAATTTTATCTTTATCACCAATTAAAAAAAAACACATATAACGTAATGAAAAATAATTAGAAAAATGCAAAATTAAAATGTACCTTTAATTTATATTTATTGTCATGTAGCGTGATCGCAGCCGTGTCACACTCGACTACAACACAACGACCGACTCTTGTAAAATAACTGAGCGGAGAGGTCGCGGAGTTTGTTTTGATCTTTTGTTCCTCGTGGGATGCAATTAAGCCAGTGGCGTAACGCCTATATCTACATTTTTTTAATTAATCTTGATAACGGTGGCAGATTTGCCACCAAAACGTCGATTTTTAATTTAAATTTTTTGTTTTTTTGGCAACACAACCTGTTTTATAAAAAACACTTAATACAGGGTGTCCCACCATGAACTGCCGCGATCTATTTCTCGAAAAGTAGGCTTTGGAAAATTTGGTAACATTATGAAGTCAGTGGGGGACATACAACTAAAATAATTTGATAGCTTTACCACTTCCGGTTATACTAGAAGTTAATGTCAACTTCCTTATTTTAAATGAAACACCCCATATATTATTTATTTTTCAGATTCTGCATAAAATTCTTAACATAATTTATGCATAATGTTCCATATCTAAGTCAAACCGTTTTTGACTTATTTTAAATTTTATGTCAAAAATGACGATTGCCAGCCATTACAACCATCAATGTCTTTTAAACAAAAGATATGATATGAGTTGGGGTTGGGTTTATCGTAGAAAAAGAATTACTTTAGTAAACTGTATTGATATTTTCACAATTAATAAATAGAGAGGGGTCAAAAATAATCGTTAAAAATTATTATGATCAAAACCTTAAGTCAATTTTTTTAAATGGAAACCCCTATCTTCTTTAACCTTATCCTATTAAGCATCAAAAATAAGGATAAGTTTGTATAAGGATGTCTATTCCAAAAACTTATAGTTTTTGAAATATTAAGAATTTAGTGTGGCTTCTAGTTGGCCTTGACAACAAAATGCGGCGTCACAGCCAACTACCCCGTAGCTACCCGTACTCAAATGCATTGTTAGAATAGATAAATATTAAATCGTTAATATTTCGAAAACTATAAATTTTTGGAATAGGCATCTATACCGCATTTTTTATTTAATATACCGTCGCTAAGCGAAACATAGGAAATCCCATGTAAATTTTAAGCGGGTTAATTACTGGCTCCCTGTACATTTTACAGAAATATGTAAGATGACTTTTCGAAGAGAGCGCGAATCTGGAATTTTTCGATTATATGTAATTGCAAAATTACCAACTTTTCGGTTCAGGTAAAACCAAACAGGCACATGTAAAATTAATGTTGTCACTGACATAAGGACAAGTGTCAATAAATCAGTGACAGTCAGTATTTGAAAGAAAATTGTTTGCTTGCTGGTGGCTGCTGTCTGGTTTTAACTGAAACGAAAATTTGGTAATTTTGCAATTACTTCTATTTGAATAATTCAAGATTCGCCTATTAAAATTTTTGAAAACTAGGGTTTGTTAGATTGGTCTTTTCAAAAGTTATCCCACATATTTTCGGTTAAATGTACAGGGGAGCCAATAATAACCCCTTAAAATTTACATGGGATTTCCTATGTTCCGCTCGGCGAAGCATCCCGTATAAATGCGCAATATTTTTTGCTTGACTGTGCTCAATTTACTAGGATTTTTCAGACCTTTGGGCCGTCAAATCTTTTGATAGTTACGCCACTGCTTATAGCATGTTTAATTAATAATGTCATAAACAAAAATCTAAATAAATAAAAATTCTATTATTAACAGCAGACTACTCAAAAGATTATTTTCCAAGGTATATTGTTGGGTACTTAACAATAATAAAAAAGAAACAAAAAATATAGGATTTATTTATTATATAAAATTTTATAATAAACTTCAAAAACGTAACATAAATTATATAATTTCCATATTTATTTACCTAATATGATACCAAATAAATAATAAAAAGGTCTAGACCCTTCGAAAAATAATAGTTATATTATAAACCGGCCGTCAGAAAATCACGGCACAAGGAATCTACCCACTTAAAGGTCGATTTTCACTCTACGTCCAGTTTACATCCCATATCCGTGACGTTCCGTTTACATAAAATATTATTAAATGTTAATCATATAGTAGGCACCAGAGTTGGGTCGTATTCAAATAGTCAGTATTCTGAATAGTATTCAGAATACATTTATCCGGTATTCGGCAAAATACTATTTTGGTTAGTATTCGGGATTCTGTATTCGAATCCTTTAGAAGTATTCGAATACCTGCGTTTCAAGTATTCGAATGCCGAAAAGTGTAGGCAGTATCCAAAAACGAAAATTGTTATGAGTATAATATGAAGAGGAAAGAAAAGTAGGAAAAAATGAGGTGAGGACCTTGTTTTTCTTGCTCTTAAGGTTTTTTAATATAGTTTCTTTTTGTTTTCGAATCTTTTTCTCGTTTCTAGTATTCGAATACCGATTCCAGGTATTCATGAATACCGAGTTTTCGAATTCTTTTGTTCTTCCAACTATTTAAATATTGGGTATTCAAATACTTTCTTTTTCCGGTATTCGTATTCGTAAAATACCGATTTTCAGTATTCGACCCAACTCTGGTAGGCACCCAGTATACGTCAGTATTTAGGCTTTTAGCCTTTGTGGATTGTCCAAAGATAAAAAAAATGCCCACTTTCTGTTCCGTTTACCTACAATTCCCGAAGCTTCATTTTTAAAATGTCCGGTGATGGCCTGGTGTGTAAAGCGCTGGGTCGTTGGGCGCACAATGGACGTGAGGTGAGTTCGAATCCTATTCTAATCTATTCTATTGTTTTTTCTTGGTTTTGGTCCCTTCAGGTCCAATCCACCAGCTCTCCCCTTCCGGATTATACTTTCCAGGGCTTCGTCGGCGGAAAATCTGAATAATCGAACTCGTAGCTCCCAGAAATTGCAAAAGAAAACAAACTACCTCTACAATCGTATCGGCTGTCAAATCAAGAGCTGCTACTGGTGTTACGTATAACCTTCACTTTCACTTCTGACAGTTTTCATGGCACGCCCATCTATTTCCCGCCATTTGAGAAATACCTCGTGTTTACTACCAAACAAGATACCATCAGCTTATAGGAATCTTCGCTCACAGCGCTTAGCTCCAGAAGATTAGTCAAGTCAATTTAGCGTGAATCTTTCCTTGATCTCCGAAGGTAAAAACGTCCGTACGGCACCTCTAACCGCCACCCCGGGAAGAACTTTGTAGTCCTCTACGCACGTCCGCACTGTCCGGAGGCCAAATGGTCGGCAATTTGGTGGTTAGCTTAACAACAGACGGACAAAGTGCAAAATGTATCGACGCTAATAGCCAGCAAGGACTAAGGTGCCGGAACACACTTTGCCGTGTCCTGCGCAACAGTAGACATGCGAACCCTATCCAGTTGGAAGGGTGGGACTGCGTGGGGACGCGGTCTTAAGTTGTCGCGAATAGGACAGTGATTCGTAGCCCACGTTAAGCTGTAGGTCCCGTCTGGCTGACATCACCCAAGCGTAAAAATACGGCTTTAGTGCATGGGTTATCCCAGACCTATTCTAAGGTCTAAGGTCTTACTTTTAAGATTGACGTCCATGTATTTTCGACGTGTCAGGAACGGTAGGGATAGTGTGAATCGGATAAAAACTGGTGTACAAAAACAAACATAGACGGAAAGCGATCGCGACTCTGAGTAGGAATGGAACTCAAGATAACGGGAGCTGTATGCAACCTCTACATTTTTTTAGCTGAGTTCTACTATAAACGTGACGTATAATGAGAATTGACCATAAGCCAGCTAGATTCGAACGCGGCTGGCCTTTTCTTAAGTTAAATAAAACAACAATATTTTGCACGAAGCATTTCTAAGAGCGTTTCTGGTTTCATTTAACGCCAATTTACAAAGTAATTTTAATAAAACATCTATACAAATATAGGACGTATAATAATATGACCATTTTTCGATGGACAGTTATTATTAAATCCACTGATATTTAATTTGATTTTGAAGCGCCGCAGATTTAGTCTCGATGTTTTGGTTTTTTCATACAAATATTGTAATTTAAAATTCATTTAATTACACATATTTTTACGTAAAAACCTATTTGGTATAAATCAACATTAGCCGATATTTCATTTTAACCATATATGACCCGACTAATATATTTCCACGGTCCTTCCGCTTCCAGGGGCGGTCATAGGAGGGGGCATGGCCCCTCATTTCTATTTTATTGTGTTTCATACATGTCTGATGGCAAATATGGGCATTTATTGAGGTCCCCCCAAGGTTGGTACGAGGGGTGAGGCTGATGATGAAATTGAAGAGTGAGGACCTTTTCAAATACGTGGAAAGGAGGTTTTGTGTAATTTTATAAAAATAATGAAAGGTGAAAACAGAGGATCTTTTTTTGCAAAAATAAATGAAAAATTCAAGCTTTTTTGAGGCTGCCGTGGCTATATATCGACAATCTTCATCAATATTTAACTTCTTAATATATCGATATGAAATATTTTCGATATTTGTGGTAAATAAGTCATAATTAAAAGAGATTTTTTCACTAAAATGTTTAAAACTGTCAAAATGTTGTACAGTTAAATAAAAAAAACTATAGTATCAAGGTAATTTTTACTATTATGCCGTATTTATTTACCCACTCTGCAAAAATTTGAACCTCCTTTAAAAATCTTGGTTTTTTGCCATCTCACACATTCTTCTCGGCCCATGGCCCCCCTCAGAAAGTCGATATGACCGCCCCTGATGGCTTCGTTGTGGTTTCATATGTTTGACGAGGTTTCGTGACTAGAGGAAAAGTAAACGTTCAGTATCTGTCTTTTCTACAACCTCTATTTAAAAAGAGATAGGGAAATGTTCTGGTTAGTTCGAGCGTAATAAATGATGTGAATTGTTTTTTTGCCCGTCCGAGCCGGCCTTAATACTGGGCCGGATTTGGGTTTGTTTTAGACGCAAATTTCGAGTGTGCGGAAAGTAGTTCTTTATTTACATATTTCATTACTTGCCTTACTTGATTGTGTTTATTTTAGTAAATATTTGTAGCTCCTATTTTATATTACTTTTAATGTGTGGCATTTTTAACAGTTTATATAGTTATTTAATTATAGGAAAATAAAAAAATATTTCAAGTCCGCTTCTTTTTTTAACGATTTCAAAAGATTTGCCGACAAATTAATTTTATCTACGGAGGGTAAAATTAAAATACCTATATTAGTACAACGACTGAATTAAAATCTCGTACACCTAATTTTTCCCAGTGTGATGTTGGCTTTTGCGTACCTGGATCACCTGAAAATATAACTTACTTGACAAATTGTTATCTGTCACACATTTCAAAATTATATTATTTTACTTTTTTTTAATTTTGGAAAATGAATGAACTAGAGAAGGCGAGAGTAATTACTCTATTCGAAGGTGTTTTTCTGGGAAGAATAGCTCAGCAAGTTGGGAAACCAAGAAGCATTATTCAAAGCCTCAGAACTAAATGGGAAAATACAGGATCATTGGAGAGAAGGGCAGGAAGTGGTAGAAAAAAATTTCAAACGAAAATCAAGATAATGATCTGATAGATTTTTTGCGAAACAATCCATTTCAGACAGCTCTAGAAGCACACAACCAAACTAATTTACCTGGGACAGTAAGAACGGCAAGAAATCTTATTAGGAAAAATTCGGAATTGAGAAGCAGTAGAGCTGCTAAAAAGCCATTTTTGACCGATATGAATAAAGAGCACAGAATGGGGTTTGCACTGGAATATTTACCGCAAGGTATGAATTTTGGAAAAGGGTAGTATTTACCAATGAAAAGATTTTTCAATCTTATTATAGCGGGCAGATTAGAGTGTATAAGCCGCAAAATACGCGGTACGAAGAAAGATATACCCAACATGTTAAAACAAGTGGTTAATGTATGGGGGTATATGTCTTTCAGAGGGCTAGTCAAGCTTATATGCACATACTCCAAGATGTTATGTTGCCATCGGTAAACAATATATTTGAACAAGAATGTTTTATATACCAGCATGACAACTGCCCCGTCCATACAGCAAGGAGAGTTTCGGACTGGCTACTGGAAAATAAGATTTCATTGTTACCTTGGCCCTCAAGAAGCCCTGATATCAATCCAATCGAAAATGTTTGGGGATATATCGTAAAGGAAATTAACAAGAACAATGATTTCCATCCACAAAACAGTAATAATTTGTGGAATAAAATTAAAGAAACCTGGAATAATTACAATGTTCACCATGCACAAATGCTGATTGCATCAATGCCCACACGTCTAAACTTATTACTGGAAAAAATGATGCCGCTTTGAAATATTAAGCCAGTGTTTTTTCCTTAATATCTGAATAAAATAAACTATATATTTATTTTGGAGTCATGTATTTTATTGAATATTAATTAAGGTGAGAAAAAGGTAAAAAGCCAAGTTTACCAAAATATTGAAAATTGACATAAAATGTTAACATAAGTGTACGAAATTTTATTTCCGTCACTGTACATATTTAGGAGAAGAAATAATATTGTTTCCCTCTTTTCCAGTTCATAATAATGTGGCTTATTAAAAGTATTTATTTTCTAATGGCCTATTTGGATAAATGTTTTTATGGTAATTTTTATTCTAAAATTAAATCAAAAAAACATATCTAGATATATTCCAATAAGCTATGATTTGGTTGAGCCTCCCTTGCCTCTTTCAAAAAGCTGCCATGAATTTACAGTTTATATTCTACCTATTCTAAACAAAGATGAAGATTTGACGACTAGAATAAAAGGCCCCTCTTGATTTGGAACAAACGTGGACGGTATAATTTCCAAAGTGCCGGCTGGTATGTTTGGTAATTCTAACACTACGTATCCAGACCTGAAATAAAAAAAAAGGGTGTTTTAAATGTTGTCGATAATTTTAGATTTTTAGGTTCAGTGGTGTATGCTACGGATGATTAAGGCAGACACTTTTAAATTAAACAGGTAGACCCCACCTTTGTTTGAACTCACTACTTATCCCTTATAACACAAGTTGGTTTAATAAACGTTTATAGAACATTAAAGTAGATTTTGGGGACGTACGATAAACATTCTCAAATGTTCGTGAATGTTCTTTAAACGTGTTTTAAAAGTTTTGTGTCGGCAAAAACAACGTTTTAAAACCGTTATTTTTTACGTTTACTGAACGCTTTTTATAGTCCCTAAAACGTTTTAAAAACTGGTTTTTAAAGTTTTTTTGGGACGTTTTAAAAATGTTGTCATAGTATGTTTTTGTAACTTTGGTAAAAGTTTTTATAGTTCTAAAACGTTCTAGGAACAGGTTTTAAAAGTTTTTTGAGACGTTTTAAAAATGTTGTATGTTGTATTGCTGAATTTATACAGACAAATAACATTAAAACAAAATAAAAATATCCACTTGTGATTCACACATTTAACACATAACCTTTATTTGGAACTTCTAATTGGTTATTCTTATTTTATTTTTTTGTATTTGTCTGTATAAGTTCAGCTTATGTATTATGTGAATGTTTTTGACATTTAAATAACAAACTAGTTTTATTTCAGATTAGGCAGAAATAACCTTATTTATTAAATTTTATTTAAAAACCGCACATTTTACACAACTTATATGTATATACAGTTATGGCCAAAAAAATAAGAGTGCATATCAAATTTTAAAATTACTTGTGTTCACATTTACACTTTGTAGTACAGAAATAAAAAGGATTTTACCAGCACTACAATTATTAGTTAGTCTGGGGTAATTATTTTAGTGAAACAAGACGCAAAAAACAGCACATCAAGGAAAACTAATCGTTTAAATTGCATTAAATAAATGCAATTTTACAACTTGCATTGTCATTCACTAATGACAGAAGATTTGAGGGTGCGTTCCAAGATAAAATTAAGGATTCCCTTCCCTGGGTACGTTCCCAACGAATAAAGCTCCTCAAATATTTTTCCAAGGAACAACTTCTAGAGTTATGCAAAAAATAGGTTATATCTTGTCCTACGATTAAAGAATTTTTAATGTGCAAAAATAGTTATTTGAGACTTTTCTTTATTCATTTCATTTCATTATTCATTTAAGTTCAAAATACGGTCAATAACAACGTTTCATGCAAAGTCGGTCTATATAGGATCGCGACATTCGGTCATATTGCTTTGACGTGTTATGACGTCACATCTCCCATTTTTCGGCCATGTTTTCAGTGCCGGAGATATACAGTTTATTGTATTATTAGAATAACCGTTTACACAACAGTTTTTAATTATTATTAAGTTGTAAATTCTTTTACTTTAAATAAAAAACATTTGGAACTACATCTTTCAACAAATATAACTTCCAAAATAATGCAAAATGAAATGCGCAAATTCTAGACGCCACTGGATTGATAATCAGCTTTTATTTTACCCAGTCTTGCCAACTTTTCTCCGTGGAGTGCCCTTCCTTGCGTCTCCGACCTCGAATCGCCTAAAAGTTGAGGATGTGTCGCAACCTTATAAATATAAACTAACCTTGGTTTCATGTAGAGTCTAAAAAACGTTTGTAATACGTTCATATAAAAGTTTTTTAAACACTTTTATTTAGTCTTGAACGTTCGGACCTAAAGTGTACATAAAACGTACGTTTTCTAAACATTGTGTGTTACTAGGGATACGTCACTGTTTAGAATTATAAGAAATAGAAACAGTTTCAAATAACAAGTTTCTTTGCTTTTCTTCTTATTTTTAAGTTTTAAGGTTCCTGGATGACAAAAAACTGTTTTTTCTTTTTGAGAAACGTAACCTATGTCCATGTCCAAAAAAAATATGAAGAAAGGGAAAAATTTGATTTAAGATTTAATGAGAAAGGGACAGTGAAGACGGTTGGGTTTACAGCGTGGATAAAAAGGCGTCCGTACACCGGTCGGTTCACAAATAAAGCTGACGCAACACGAAACCGTTGTAATGTCTTCTACATTCGACTTTCTTTATAACCAAATGAAATTTTATGAAAAGTATTTAATGCCGGGACTAGTATATCAGAAATAATGGTGGTACCAGTAAACGGTTTAGAAATAAAGATAAATTATATTGACAATGTCATCCATTTTATCAATTTGAAGCAGAAATTATTACATGAGAATGTGTAAACTGTCACTTCTGTAAGCCATAAACCACAAGCGCGAATATGGAGGTATCACAACTGCAACGTATAAAACCATATAACGAGCCGATTTCGAGTCGCGTCCGCTTCGATTGAGAAACGACCCGTGTTCGGACAGCCTTATCATTTAATATTGGTGGTTAGGTACACAACCTGTACTGCACAAGATGTCTGACATTAACTTATTCATGTTTAGCTTACTATTAGCCTAAAAATGCGATGCGGCGTTGTCACTTTACTAAGATGTCTTTTGGTGCAACTCAGTCCATTTTTACTGGGATTTTTTAACAGATACTATTTAGAATAATTTGGGGAAGAGGGAATTACAAGACTCACCTGTAAGGCCCAGATGATCTAGATCTAAACGGGGCAGTAACGCTTTCATCGTAAACTTGTTTAATCACAGCCTCCAACCCGATTTGGTACTGCTTCGGTCCCTTGAGCTCCAACAATATTTGGTTATTCTCAGAACCACCTTCAATATCCAATCTAATTCTTGGATTATTTGGATAGGTAGACGGGTGGTTTGGACAACCACCGGCGGTGATACCTTTCCATTCCCCTGTTATCTAAAATTAATGAAATAAATTTAAACATATTGAGTATAACTATACATATGAAGCCAAATTCGACTTTTGGACATCCCATGTTTCTATATGTCATGTCTTACATAAACACTGACCTCCATTCACAAGATTCAAATTAAGGCTTTATAAACACGTTGATTTTATTTAACAGAAAACAACTATTTTAACGTATGCAGGTAAGTAATAGATGGCCATGAAAAACAAACGCAGTTTATGATGCATGATAGCAATTTGCGGTTTTCACCAATAAGTTTGGCGTGCCTTGCTAACACAGCTTAATTTTCGTGTAAAGAAACATGAGTTGTTGTTGAAGAATAATTTATTTTGGATATTTTTCCAGAGCAGAAGCTGTAAAAATATCCAAAAAATGGAAAAAGGTTTTCTACAACTTGTAGGTAAGAATATTTGTAAAGTAAATTTCTAAATTATCGAGTGTCAACAAATCTATTAGACAAATTTCTAGAGTATTGGACATATCAAAATAAGACCCGGTATAAGAAAATAACATCATCTAGGGTCACTAGATTAATTTGCGTCCAATCATGGCCACCTAGATGCAATATTAATTTTTTTAAATATCACATTCTGACTTAGAATTGTGTCAGGAATCAAAAGATCATAAAATATACGGGGTGTTCCTTTTAAAAATCCAAATTTTGAGCCATTTTCGGTTAAACCGGATGATAGATAGATAGAATATATTACCTTAAAATGCATAATATGTACAAAGGGGTCGTCAATATAAATAAATATAAATATAAATACTATAAAAAATATATAGATATATACACATATACATAAGCACATAAATATATAAAATGTAATTGTAAAAAACACACAAAAAAATACAAATAAACAGAAACCTTAGCTATAAATAATTAATATAAATAAAGTTAAAATTTTGTATAAATATATACATATAAAAGAATATTAAAATTGTCAGATCAAAATGCAAGCAAAGTAACAAACTCTAATGTTGCATATACTCTGCAACCTAGTAAAATGCCTTGTCAATAAGAAATTGCCTAACGACATTCTTAAATTTACCACCATGCATATTTCTAAAGTCACTTGAAAGCTTGTTGTAGAGAGTAAGACAACCGTAAAAGGAGACTTTTCGAAAAAGGAGGTCCTGTTTAAAGGAACATCTATAATAGTCCTGTTTCTAGTGCTGTAATGATCTATCTCTTCGAGTCTCCTAAATAGTAGTAGTAGTAAATAGTAGGGCGTAGAAACCTATGTACCTCACACCAAGAAAACCATCAAACCCTCTAATCACAAACCTTGGTTCACTAAAACATGTGACAAAGCTAGAATTTTAAAAGTTCAGGCTCACAAGAAGTTTCTACAGGATCCTAGTCCAGAAAACCGACTGGCCAGCATTGAAGCAAGAAACCACTACCACCAAACAATCTCAGACGCCAAGGACTCCTTTGATAACCGTATAAAAACAAAGTACTTTCTTGCTCAAATGGCAGCAAATCCTTCTGGTCCTTTGCCAAAAACATCAGTAGAAATTTCTGCACCAGTTCTTTTCCACCATTAACTTTGGAAGATGAAATTATTTCTACATCTAAAGGAAAGGCCGAACTATTTGCTTAACAATTTGCTGCCAATTCAACCCTTTATCCACCTGTCAATCATCCAATTCCAACTGTTCCCCCAGTTCCTCACAAAATGCCCAATATGATTTTTAAGGTAAAACACATTAAGCGTATCCTTTCTTCTCTTAACACCAAGAAATCGTCTGGGCTAGATGGAATACCAGCAATCGTTTTAAAAAAATGTGCTCCTGAACTTGCACCTATTTTAACCAGGCTCTTTCGAATTTCTTATGACACGGGTATATTTCCAGACAGCTGGAGAGCTGCACGTGTCCAGCCTATTCCCAAGAAAGGATCTAAATCTCTTCCATCCAACTATAGACCCATTTCACTCCTCTCAATGCTTTGTAAAGTAATAGAGAAATCCATTAACTTGCAAATTCTTAGGTACTTAGAAAAACATAAAATTTTACATGACAGACAATACGGATTTCGTCACAAGAGATCTACAGCAGATCTTCTTTCCTTCGTTTCACACAACTGGAACAAGTCTCTTGAGTTTCTAGGTGAGTCCCAGATCGTTGCTCTTGATATATCTAAAGCTTTCGACCAAGTCTGGCATGACGCACTTCTTAATAAACTTCCCTCCTACGGTCTTCCAACTAAACTCTGCTCTTGGCTCTCCAGTTATCTTTCTAATCGACGTATATCAGTCATTGTTGATGGCCACTCTTCAAGCTTTCACGACATTAATGCTGGAGTGCCACAGGGTTCAGTACTAGCACCAACTTTGTTTCTTCTTCACATCAACGACCTTCTTTCTTCCACAACCAATCCCATTCATAGTTATGCTGACGATAGTACCCTTCACTCCACTTTTCAGGTTCCCAAACCAATCTCTCAACCCGACTTGGAAAGCAAACGCAGGGCGATGCAGATATCTCTTTCACAAGATCTCAATTTGATAATGGATTGGGGCGCCAAAAATCTCGTTCAATTTAATGCATCCAAAACACAATCGTGTTCCTTGTCGCGAAAAAAATCATCAAACACTCATCCATTGCTTATGAGTGGCCAGGTTTTGCAGAGCGGGGACACATTTAACCTTGTGGGCGTCACATTTGAGAATAACCTTAACTGGCATAAACACATTGTATCTATAGCCACCGCGGCTTCAAAAAAGCTTGGATTTCTTTTCCGAGCCAAAAAGTATTTTTCTCCTTCCAATTTATACACTTTGTATGTGTCCCAAATTCGACCCTCTCTGGAATATTGTTCTCATGTCTGGGGAATGGCATCCCCTACAACCCTCAGCATTCTTGATGCCATTCAAAGAAGGGCTGTTCGTCTTATTAATGATCCTTTACTTACTCAAAGACTTCCTTCTCTTACCCATCGTCGAGCTGTGGGAGATCTATCGCTCTTCTATAGATACTTTTACGGCTTCTGCTCCAACGAATTGTCCAGTATAGTCCCTCCTCTTGCCGTTCCCAACAGAGAAACTCGTGGTGCCGCGCGTATGCATCCCTATACAGTTCAATTGGACAGGCCCCGAACTTCCCATTTCGTTCGTTCTTTTATCCCTAGAGTTTCTAGACTGTGGAACCTGCTGCCAGCGGAGGTCTTTCCTTCCCCCAAATCTTCAAGTTTTTAAGTCCCGTGTTAACAAACTTTCTCTTACCCTGTTTAAGACACCCACGGTACGTTAGTATTTAGGCTTTCAGCCTTCGTGGATTGTCCAAAGATAAAAAAAAAAAATAGTCCCATATTAGAATTTACATAAGTCACGCACTTAAAAATAAACACACATGGCAAAGTGTGGATTCTTTTCTGGATAAAAATAGGTTTGCAGCTGTCACGCGGTTTAAGATTAGAAATTAACCTCAGTAGTCTTTTTGCGCCACAAAGACTCTCTCAGATGCATTACTACCTCCCCAGGACACAATATTATTTGAAAGATGGCTGTAAGCCAGTGACCAGTACACCGAGAGCAATCCCGATTCGTGTCAGTGTATTTTTAAGTTAAGGATTGCATAAAACGCCGAATTTAATTTTGCGCAGACATAATCAACGTGATTTTTGAAAGACATTGTGGAGTCCAAAATGGTTCCAAAAAATTTAGTAGTTTCAGAAAGTTTAATATTATTATTTATTTTAAAATTTGATGGTTTTTTAATAAGGAAGTTCATGTATACAGTTTTGTAAGTGTTGATTATAAGATGGTTGTTTTGGCACCAGACTTCCATATCATGGCACACAATCCTAATGTGAACTGAGAGCTCCTCCGGAGTATCCACGGCCACCACCACTGTCGTGTCATCGGCGTAGATTGTAACACTTCCTGTACTAATATTGTGTGGTAAATCATTGACATAGAGTACGAACAGTAATGGTCCCAGGACAGATCCCTGAGGAACTCCCATACACACAGGTCTTGATTCCGACGTAGCACCGCATTATTTTACGACCATTTCACGCCCAGACAAATAGGATTCAATCCACTCAGATAGGTTACCACGGATACCCATATTGTATAGTTTTGAGAGCAAAATACTTCAATTTACAGTATCAAAGGCTATAGATAAGTCAAAGAAAAGAGCCACTACAAATTTTCCTGGATTCAGATTACTATAGACATAATTTAATACGTTGTATGTTGCTGTTTCGATTGATTTATCGGGTACAAAACCATGTTGACATTTATTAAGAATACTATACCTAGTAAGAAAATTCATTATTATGCCTGGAAAACGAAAAATATGCGAAGGCTCTCCTCTTCATATACCATTCACCTATGCCAAGTATCATTTTGATATGTCTAATGCTCTAGGAGTTATGGCTTGTCTAATAAATTCACGGGTTGATACCCGGAATAGTTGGTATCTTTATTAAGAACTTATTTTTTTTATTTATTTTAAATCGTTTATTGTCCAAAGAATCAATTTACAATTCTCATTGACAAACAGTGTTATAAATATATACATCCATACTAAAATCTCTCCCCACTTAACAATTATACGCTTCGACTTATCAAAATAATATGACTAAATCAAAACTATTAGAAAGGCTAGAAACGTAGAGCAACGTCAGTCATTAAAATTTAAAAACACACGTTTTTATTTATTAAAATAATATAATTAAGTTGAAATTAAAAATAAAATTGTTACAAAGGCCAGAAAAGTAGAGCGTGTCAATCATTAAAATTTAAACAATATCAAAGTACAATTACATTTCCAAACAAATACATCTAGATACTTGCACATATACAACACACATACAATATTTATAAAACAATTAAGAACCAAATCAACATTAAGGCTCACTGCACTCACATCAAAAGCAAAATCAGATGTATCAAGTGCAGTCATAGTATGGGTCGAGCGTTTTTAAAACTGCTCCTCAAAGTATTCACTTATGGAGTAGTATGCCTTCTCCAACAACATGGATTTAACATTACGTTTAAATAGTTTTATATTCACGATTGATCGAATGCTGTAGGGCAGGTGGTTGTACATCTTTTTGCATTATAAAATATTGAGTTTTTCACCAGTGAATTATGTGGTATTGGTAGAGATAGACAACCTGTCTGCCTAGTATTGTACGCGTTATCATTAATTAACAACCCATTACCATACTTTTTGTGTGTCAAACACACTGACTCAAGTATAAACAGACATGCAAAAGTCAATATTTTATGTTTAACAAACAATGGTCTGCAGGAAACCCTTGTAGCTACTCTGCACATGTATCTAACAGCCCGTTTCTGTAGTACAAAAACTGAATTGATTAAGTACTGGCTCGAGTTACCCCAAAAACAAATTCCATATCTTATATGGGATTCCACAAGTGAAAAATATACCGTTCTGGCAACCTCAATATTTAGCTCTCTGCTTACGTTTTTTACTGCATAACAGCCAGAGGCCAGTTTGGCACAGAGATTTAAAATGTGTGTCCTAAAGCTCAATCTAGAATCTATAAAAATACCCAGAAATTTGGAACATGTACAATTATTTATTTGATTTTGGTCAATAAAAACATTGGATATGGGCCCATTAAAGTGCAGAATACTTGTTTTATTAACGTTGAAGGTCAAATGATTAGCATCACACCATGTTTTGACCTGTAAAATATCGTCTGAAACCATTTTATGCAATTGTTCTGGGTCATTACTATGCCACAAAATAGTTGTATCGTCAGCAAATAACGTGAAACTACCACTAATATTTAAGCCTACTAAATCATTAATGTACAATAAAAATAAAACTACTCGGTAGGTACTCCAAAAATTAAACCTTATATAAAACTAAGAATATATAGTTTTTTCGCCCGAATCAGCTTGTCGGCATGATCTACTAATAAAAAGCTCTAGCGTAGTCGATTGCCTGCAATAAAACGATAAACTAAGTCGGAAGAGCACAGTCGTATTATACCTTCACAATACGGCCGTGCTCTCCCGACTACCGTTAATCATTTTATTGCAGGCAATCGTCTTTTTCAAGGGGTTATTTTTATTATTAGATCATGCCGACAGAGCTTATTTGAGTGAAAAAACTGTACCTGTTTTTCTTCGGTATATGGATCCTTTATCTCACTCAAACTAAAAGGGCAAGTAGCATGTGCTCGCAACGTATAATAAATCGTCGCACTTTTTTCATACTGAGACACCACAATTGTGTAGTCTCTACTATATTGAATGGGCGTGCCATGGGAACTGTCAGTTCCTAGGTGAAGGTTATACGTAACACCAGTAGCAGATCTTGGTTTGACAGCCGACAATTTATGCATTGCATCGATTGTAGAATTATTTTTGTTTTCTTTTTGGAATTTCTGGGAGCTACGAGACTCGATTATCCAGTTTTTCCGCCGACGAAGCCCTGGCAAGCATAGTCCGGAAGGGGGAGAGTGGTGGATTGGACCTGAAGGGACCAAAACCAAGAAAAAAATAGAAATAGAAATAGCAGATCAAGAGCTTCAAGCCCTGGAGCGTGACGCACAAAAATTTTCGACACTGGAAAGCTACCCTGCGTTCGGGGGCGATGGGAAGTGCACAGGAGCCCAAAAGGACCGCCTAAAGATGGGTTGTTGGTAGAGGTGGCGCCTGCTTAAAGCCTTTTTTTTTGTTGTACCTGCAGTCCTTTTTTTGGCTGCCACCTCCCCCCTTCCCTCCCAAGTCACTCTCTGCGTACGGCCCTAACATTAAGTAAATCTAACTTTATTACTTTCGAAAATATGGCCATTCAATTCAGCTATTTTAATAATTTTTAAAATACCGCCATTTCTTGGTATTTCAAGGTATTGACTTTACATTTTAGGGTTAGAGGTAGGCGAGATAAGGAGTTTTAAAATGATGTGCAACAAGACCTTCCTTTATAATTTTTTCTCGTAATATGGCGCTCAGCTGTCACCTTGAGATTTAAAGCCGTCATTGATATGTCAAAAAATGCAGCCTTTGCCCTAAGTTATTTAATCGGATATTTCAAGATAATAACGGACTTATTTTAGTTTTGATGTTACAAAAAAGATAATAATTTAAAGACCAAGATAAAAAAAAATAAAATTCTTTATGTGTTAAATACTCACTTACAAAGCTACTTGTGTTCCAATCATTGTAGAGTTTACCGGTATTCTGTCTACATATTTTCTCATGTAAGGATCTACACTAAGATATACTGCTTCAGCCAGAAATTCTACAAAGTTTTAAAACAATTATTACTAATTAAAAATATTTAACTTGTAGTACCCAGGCCAATAATGAAATGAACTGCATGATAATAACACTTTTAAAACCTGTTTAGGAGGGTTCCTTTTGACGAGTCTACCACGAATATTTATACCGCCATATATAGAAGCGGCGCTTTCACCCAGCCTGTCAATGTCAAATGTTGCGGGTGTCGGATTGAGCAAAGGCGTCACTTTTTTTGTCGGGTAAGCTTACCACAATGTTTTACATATGCAATTTTTAAACATTGTGCCGAAAATCATAAAGGTTACAGTCATGAAACCATAAGGCTCAAACACGTTTCAGTTATCGGACTAGGCGGGCTTCGTGACTAAGATTTTTGGCACATTGTTTAAAATTACATGTAAAACATGGTGGTAAACTTGTCCGACAAAAAAGTGACGTGTTTCCCGGCCTAACACGTGTTCTTATAATAGGTTTGTTCGCGGGTCTAGTAATTAACCGATTCTGAACCAGAACCGAACTGGTTTAGAATTGTTTTAAAGCGCATGTCTAGTTATTTATTAGTTCGGAATTATTTACCGCGAACGATTTTCTATACAACTGAGGATGTATTCTAACCTAGCCTTTTGGTTAGGATTTTTCATGGTTAAATTGGATACTATACAAAAAAAAAAAAATTAAACAAAAAGATAAATTGTTATACTGTCGAAAGCCACTCGAGGTCTCCCGGCGGATGACGAGGGATTCCCTGCCTCCTCTCGTTTTTAACATAAGTACCTATGTGTATTTAACTAAAGATTAAATTCAAACAAGAAATGGTAAAATCTTGTAATGTTGTCTATATTTTTTTTATTAAATCTTTATTAATTTTATTGCATACATACATTCATAGGGAATACAATTGAAAGTCCTTTGTTTATATACGCTCAGAATCACAAAAATATAAAAAAATATTCAACCCGCATAAAAAGTGGCAAAAACAAATAAACTGTAATACAGCGGTTTATTTCTGTACCAATAAAAACAGAAAACAGCTGACCTTGTCGACAATACGCATGAAATTCCGAACTGAACTTTTAGTTCCAACAAAAATCCCAGGACTGCTAATCAGGTTACGAACCGGTAACGAACTGATTCCATTGTAACCCGCGAACACAGAACTGTTACTAAAAATTCAGGATTTTACTAACCGCGAACGCTGCTTTTTTCACTGCGCATGCGAATAGTCCCAGAACCGGTTCAGAATCGAACTCGCGAACAAAGCTAATGAAGTCCATTTCATTACTGGCCCAGGAAATATTATGTTACATCTATACAGGGTGTCCCAACTCTATTTATACACCAAATAACTTCGCCCATGTACAAGATATAAAAATAAACTTCAATTAGAAAATGTCTATTCGGATACACTTTTTTCAGTGATAGTGCTAGTTATTATACAAGGTATCTCGAAAGCATGATTTTTATTGGGAAGTAGTTTTTTTTAAATGGAACACTCTATATATTTTAAAAATTTGACAAAAATATATGTATAACACACTATACGTCATTTAGTGTTGTTTGTTGAGATATCAGCAGTATGCTGATATACTCATTAACAATTAAAAGTGAAGAAAGAAAGTAATGTTTTGCAGTGCCGTATTATCCATTAGGCTGACTAGGCTACAGCCTAGGGCGCCAAGAAAAAATAGGCGCCAGACAGGGGAGTAATAGTCGCTAGGCAGGAAGTTTCGAAAAAGTGTAGGTCGGGTGGGGACCTTTTTAGACTGAAATGGAGGTAAGGACTTTTTTTGATCTTCAAAACAAAAATGTTTTAGTTGGAAAATAGGCGCTCCGGGAATTCTAGCCTAGGGCGCCTCATACCCTTAATAGGGCCCTGATGTTTTGGTTTTAATAATTGTTTTTAAATAATTCTGCCACTGTCAGAGTAATAAATAATAAAATAATAGGTAATAAATTACCTTCCATTGTAAGAACTACTAATAGGTATGTCAGAAAGTTAGTTTATTTTAGACCCAAATTTACTTAATTGCAGTAAAAAAACGCAATATGTCAATTATGGCGGGTTTTTAAGTTATGTTAGTAAGTATGTATCTAAAATAAACTAAATAGCTGACTTACTTATTAGTTTTTACAATGTAAGGTAATAAATTGCATGTTATTATATGTTTTGTCACCTTGACAGTGACAGAGATATTTAAAATAATTAGAACCAAAATATTGTTTTCTTTCTTTACTTTTAGTCGTTAATAAGTATATTAACATACTGCTAATATCTCAAAAACCAGCAATAATTGAAGTATAGTGTGTTATAAATTTTATGCAGAACTTATTATAAGGTCAAAATTTGTTAAAATATATAGGGTATTCCATTTAAAAACCAACTTGACAATGAAAATTATGTTTTTAGACACCTTGTATATTAACTAGTACTATCAGGAAAAAGAGTGTATTTAAATAAACAATTTTTATCTTAAGTTTATTTTTGTATCTTGTACAGGGGCGAAGTAATTTGCTGTAAAAATAGAGTTGGGACACCCTGTATAAAATGTATCCAGGTATGCTGTTAGTTTAACATCTTAAAGTCCATAGTAAAAAAGGTTCCGATTTACTTACCCCCATCTTTTAAAGCTGGCAATTCTTCTTCTACCAATTTTAAATCAGATTCTTTAGGAAATCCATCAAATTTTGTCACTAAAATCCACTTTTTAGCCCTTACCATTTTTAAATATATTTACACTGCCAAGTAGTTTTACATAAAATACAATGCATTAATTTATATTTGATTGAAAAAATCTGAGTTTATCAATAAAAACAAACGTTATCAAATAACTTAGGATGATAATATTTTGTTAGTCATTTTAGTAAATCTTTTTCTAAATATTGCGTAATCATCAATTGGCCAGTTTTTATCAGAATTAAAAAAATACATATTTAAATAAGTTGAGTAACTTTATAAAATGACTAATGTAATAAAAACTGGCAATGTCAAATCTAACCTACTTTATTTATTTAAGTTCTCATATTTTTAAATAACAGCAATTTGCACTCTTTCCGCGGTCTTCGAGTAGTGCGGTACGTTTACGTAGAAGTCTACATAGACTTCCCGGGTAGGCGATTGAAGGCGTCGTACGAGCGTAGCTGTACTCTTGGGGATCGAGAAAAGATTCACGCTAAATTGGGGCTTCTTTCTTCTGGGGCTAAGCGATGTGAGTGAAGATTCCTAAAGCCTGAGGTATTTCGTTTTGGTGTTGAGCACATGGTGTCTTCGTATGGTCGAGGAGGTGCGCACGCCTTGCGGAAATACGTCAGTAGTGAAAGTTACGGTTATGCGCGATACCAGTAGCAGCCGCTGGCTTGACAGTCACAATTTATGCATGTTCAGAAGTTTATCGCTGTTTATTATTTTTTAAACGGAATTTCTGGGAGCGGAAAGCTCGACAATCCAGATTTTCCCACCACATTGAGCTGGCAATTGCCTTGCAGCAACGCCATAAACAAAGCAGTATCCAGTAAATAACAGCAATAATTGTTATAGGTATCCAGTAAAACAAAGAAATAGTTTTATACTTGTTCATAATGGTATTTTGTTCCTGTGATATATTTTGATATAAGTATGTATTTCGGTGGCGCTGATTTTGACAGTGTCCGCCATCCCACTCCTGTAAATAGTAATTAAGCAAATTAAACTATGTATCTCTCTCTTGTTTAATACTTTGATCCCTCTAAATAAAATTAGTCCGTTAAAAGTTTATCCGGCTTTTATTTAAGAAGAACCTACAATGAGCACGTGGTGTATTAGCAAAGTTCTTAGGGCTAATACATAACAGCGCCTATAAGTACCTTTTGGATTTTGTACATAACTTGGCACTCATTTAGATCTCCATTTTTTTTACGGCGAAGCCCACAGCCAAGCATAATTTTAGTATTGAACATAGCTCACGTTTTTACATTTATGTTTTTGGTGGTATTACCATTATGCTTCACTGTTTAGGTATTTCGTTAAGGGCAAAAAAAAATAGACATTACATTTAAATTTATTAATACACAAATACACATAACACTTTTATACACTTGTTGAAGCTCCTACAAGATAATATCAAATTATCATCAGTACTATTTCCTTAGCAATACAACAAAATCCAGTCTTATAGAAAAATATGGAAACGAGTAAATAACACATTTTGGTTTTAGTAACAAAAAGTGCAACACACTAAACATTACTTTAAGGTTTGCCTAAAACATTTGCTTTTCATTTTTTAAGTAATAAATCATTTACTAGGTTTTTAGCAGGTGGTACCAATTATTACTTACAATTTTAAATGAAACAAAAATATTTTGCTGACAGCTAGAGGCAAGTGAATATCGAGTATCTAAAGAATGTTATCAGTTTCACTTCCCCCAGTTTGTTCACTGTCTCAACAGAATCAAAGAATACCAATCCATAGAATCCCACAAGTGAGATTTCAGTGTACCCTAAAAATTTTTAGTACCTACCCTGACCAACAGATGGCGAAAGTAGTACGATGTCGCTTTGCTAATACGATTACCATCAGAAATTGATAGCAGTCGCTGACGAGCAGTCGGCCCGATCAGTTAGAGTGAGGATATACGCAAAATTTAATAAAATAAAATCCCCGATAAATGGTAGTATCCATAAGATTATTAAATTTATGATTTCAGAATAGGATATATCGATGGGTTTTTGACAAAACATCGTAAGCGACATTCGTTAGTTTTACGGGAAACGTTTTTTTCATTGAGTTATTTTGAAAACAAAGTTGGTAATTTTTTGTACATACATTAGTGCACGCCTTTATTTTAGATGAAGATATGTTCTATATTGGTTCGGCGGTTCATTTAATTAATGATAGTTATTTGGGTACACGCCAAAAATAAATTAAAAGTACCAAAAAACAAAAAAATTAAAGCAAGTAAATAGAGAACTAAAAATCGACGTTTTGGTGGCAAGTCTGCCACCGTTGTCAAGATAAATCGAATAAAAATAAAAAATGTAAAAATTAACTATTATTTAGGTTTAGAATTTTAAAATATTTAGCTTTTTTTTAGGAGATTCTGAAAATTTTGACATTAAATGTTAAATATGTTTGTTTGGTAATTCAAATTAAGAAGAAATCTAAAATAGAAACATTCAGATCTCGGTTTTTCTTTAAAAATAACGCGATGGGAAGAAACAATCGTTTCCCGTAAAATTGGTGAATGTCGCTTACGATGTTTTGTAAAAACGCATCGATATATCCTATTCTGAAATCATAAATTTAATAATTTTATGGATACTTGGTCCATTTATCGGGGATTTTATTTTTATTAAATTTTGTGTATATCCTGACTCTAACTGATCGGGCCGACTGCTCGTCAGAGACTGCTATCAATTTCTGATGGTAATCCTATTAGCAAAGCGACATTGTACTACTTTCGCCATCTGTTGGTCAGGCAGGTACTAAAAATTTTTAGGGTACGCTGAAATCTCACTTTTGGGGATTGGTATTCTTTGACAGAATACCACTCAAATGTTAACTTTACTAGACAGTTAGAGCAAGGCCAGACACGTAAACGTAACCGTATTAAATGACAGCTGTGCATGCTCATTATAAATTTCGCGCCAAACCCGGCCGAACATTCCAACCTATTGAACCGAACGGACACGATTAGATACCGATAGCAACTTGAATGTTTTGATTGTAATAAATAAACAAATAAATGAGGTTATACATGTTATGAAGGTTGTTGTTAATGGTATTCCAAGTTGATTTTTAACAAAACTCTTTACAAAAACTCTAAAAAGAGTAAGGTTAAGTCGTCTTGCTTTAACCAACTGGAGTCGGAACACACTCTTTCCGCGGTCTTCGAGTAGTGCGGTACGTTTACGTAGAAGTCTACATAGACTTCCCGGGTAGGCGATTGAAGGCGTCGTACGAGCGTAGCTGTACCCTTGGGGATCGAGAAAAGATTCACGATAAATTGGGGCTTCTTTCTTCTGGGGCTAAGCGCTGTGAGTGAAGATTCCTAAAGCCTGAGGTTTTTTCGTTTTGGTGTTGAACAGATGGTGTCTTCGTATGGTCGAGGAGGTGCGCACGCCTTGCGGAAATACGTCAGTAGTGAAAGTGACGGTTATGCGCGATACCAGAAGCAGCCGCTGGCTTGACAGTCACAATTTATGCATGTTCAGAAGTTTATCGGTGTTATTGATTTCAATATTTGAATTTTTTAAACCGGAATTTCTGGGAGCGGATAGCTCGACAATCCAGATTTTCCCACCACATTGAGCTGGCAATTGCCTTGCAGCAACGCCATAAACAAAGCAGTATCCGGAGTAGGAACAATGTAACGTATATTTCTGCGTTTACGTCGGTCACATGGTCTTGCTTTAACTGTCTACTTTTGAAACGCTAAAAATTTTATACAGAGTGTAATTAGTTGATGGCTGAAAATACAGGGTATGATTCCTTAGCTTATTTTAAGAAGAAAAGTTCATATAAACGTATGTCCTAAACCTCTTAACTTTTACGCTACAGGGTGTTAAAGTTTTAAGAAAAAATATATTTTTAAAATATCCAAACTATTCTTTACCCGATTTTGTTTTAATTTGGCAATATTATTAATGACATTAAGGGGGTAATTTATCACTAAACTAATTACATATAGTAAGTCCAGTGGCGTCTCGAGAGGCAACTGAATAAATATTTCCAATAGAAAAAAAAACCGTACGCCACTGACTCTGTAAAAATAATTAACACCTATTTAAATAAGGTTTATATCCAGTATAAAAGTTTTTACTAAAAATAAGTGTTTCAGATTTTTTACACCCTGTATCTCAAAAGTTAAGACGTGTAGGACATATGTTCATATGAACTTTTCTTCCTAAAATAAGTTAAGGAATCATACCCTGTATTTTCAGCCATCAAATAAATTACACTCTGTATTTAGTGTGTCGTTTACTTTTTAGAAGATACATTACTTAAAGTAAGATCCTTGTTGCTTTTTATCACTACTGATGTTTTATTTTTGTCTTAAATTGTTTTTAATCATCAACCACAAAAACAATCCACCATAGTCAGTTACAAATTTAAAATTATATAATTTTAAAAAATTATTTAAATTTTATATAATGAATGTAACAATAAAATTAATTTAAATAAAAGTAGTCGTTATAACCCAGAGATATACAAAAATCTAAAAAATATTAAGGACAACTGCAATTCGGCAAGGTTCATTATCTATTGAGATTATATAGGATATTTATAGAAAATATACATAACACATATAATTTTCTGAGATCAAAATAATATTTATAATCAAAAATGTACCGGGTGTTAAGTTATAAATTCACATCAATCAAAACCTTTTGCTTTTTATCGTACAAAATAAATAGAAATATCAGTTTGTCAGGTTTATTTCTTAGTTTCCATATCTGTAACTTGGTTTTATTATTATAGTCAAGGTGATTTTTTAAAGGAACATAATGAATATTACCATTAAAAGTACCATTCAAAGAGCTTTCAAAAATGCTACGTTCGATATTTCGGTAATAGTTCGATATAGCGGTTTTCGCTATTATAAGAGATTTTTGAAAAATTCTTTTTCGGGGCGTTTCTATAGGTCAATTATGACACAAATCTGTGTGCGCGTTTTCCAAAATCCATTTCTATAATTTATTATTAATAAAAACATATTACGGGACGGTGGAGTGACTAGGGGTGCTGGGTGGGGATGAAACAGTTAAAATCCTTCATTAAACACCCTAAAAACAGTATTTCACAGTCACACCACTTTCTGTTTACAAAAATGTCCAAAAATTGATTAAAAAATTAAAAATAAATAATAGTACAATAATCCCGCCATGGCTGTCACTGCATAAAAAAGAAGAGTTTGCAATAGAACTGTAAATGTCTTGCGATGTTGCCAAATAAAGTGAGAAAGTGTCAATAGCTTAAAAAAGAAAGATACAGGACAAAATTCATATGAAAAATTAAGTTATTCCTTCTTCCTATTATAATTTGTAGAGAAAAAGAAAATACCTAAACATAAAGTAGGAGGCATTTCTTTAAAAAATACCATTGTTTCTCATGGAAATGGTGGATAATCCCCGAAATAGGCTTGGTGTTAATTCTTCATAAGAAGTTTGGTCACAATGCTTTCTATCAAGACTGTCATTTTCATAATGACGAACTTCACGTTATCAGCTGACCAAAAGGAATGCGCCTATTTTCCTTCTTTAATTAATGGCGGATGAGATATCTCATATGTGTGGGATAGTTTTTCGAAAAATTTAATACTTTCCAAAATAAATTTACATTTTTCATGTGCCCCGAGTGCAGTGTATTAATGTTTTCTTGTGTTTGAAGTTTGATTTATACGGTTTTGTCCCCACCCAGCACCCCTGTCACTCCACCGTCCCGTAAATATGTTTTTATTAATAATAAATTATAGAAATGGATTTTGGAAACGCGCACACAGATTTGTGTCATAATCGACCTATAGAAACGCCCTGAAAAAAATTTTTCAAAAATATCTTATAATAGCGAAAACCGCTATATCGAACTATTACCGATATTTCTACCAACCGTTATTTTCAAAAGTTTCCCTTTTAATGGCTGCATATTATACAGGGTGTTCTATTAAAACATATACGGGTTGTCCAGTAAGTCAATCGACAAACTTAACAAGGAAAATTAGGAAAATAACTTCATGTGTACATATGTCCTAAACTTCTTAGCTTTTAAACTACGGGATGTTAAAAAATTTTGCATTAGAAGACATTTTTTGACATAAAAAAATAAAAAATTCCACCAGTGTCGTCCATGAGGGGTTTAGGATAAATATAAAAAGGTACACAACTGCATTTTTTCAAAATTAAAAAAAAAATAAAAAATTAAAAAATTTAGTTTGGAACAAATTTGCTTTCTTGATTTTTTTTATTTGATGTATGATTTCGGTCGTTTCTGTATCATTTTTATCAAATTCTGCAGTACAAAATCATCTTTTTCTATTTGTTCTTGAGTTAGATAGAGATTCAAGTATGCCGAGAAATTGGTTTTTATTTATTTACGTAAAATAACCCTAATAACCCTGGCGTACCATTTTTTTTTCTTGTATGCAAAAATGTCTTCTGATGCATAGAAGGCCTCCACCAAATCTTTCAAAACTATCTGAATTTGTAAAACCTAATAAGCAATCTCACAACTCATTCGAACACTGCAGACCCAACAAACTGATTATAAAACGTATGAGGGGTGTAAATTTATAAGACCCGGTATATATTTTAGAAACTAACGAACATTGATATTTTACAAACGGTTTTTCATAGGCCTTTAGTAAAAAATCGTTATCTTAACAGTCTTAAAAGGTCCACTTTTTCAGAATATAAAAAGCTGCTTTTCATTACTGCATATCAAAGAATAAAAATACATAATTATCATTTTAAGCTTATATCTAAGGCTAATAATCACATTATAGGTTTGTTCCAGCAGGCTGTCAGAAATGTTTGTAACAGTTCGGCGATTCGGCGCAGGTCAAATTTGTCGTTCCAGCAGTGCCATGTTTCTGAACATTATACAATTGTTTGTTGTTCCAGCAGTAGTTTTAAAATGTTGGAAACATATTGGAAACTGTTTGAAAAGTTTGTCAGTAATGTTTTCTTCAAACATTACTGACAAATTTTTAACACAACCTTTTTTGTATTGAGGAATAAGCAGTATGCACGCCTTGTTTATTTTTTTCGTTCCAGCAGAAAACTGTTGCCAACACGTCTGACTAATGTTTGTAACAATTTCTGCGTTTTTACGATTGTTGCTAACATGTTTCCAACATTCTGCTGGAACAAACCTTAATGAAAGCTACACAGGTAGTTTCCAAACGTTTTTAATACATCTAGGTGATGTTTTAAATATATCAGTTCCGAGAGAAAAACACGGGTACATTTAGCAGTTTCTCATTCCTCTTATCAATGCAATATTTAAAGTTTTACGAGTTTGGGCCTTTGTTTTAAAGGCCAATTTATAAACTTGACAGTCTCGTTTCCTTAAGGTTAAAATTAGAAAAAACAATTGTCAATCGTTTGAATGGTGATAAAATATACAGGGTGAACTATTTAAAAAATGCCATTTTACTTTGTAACATGAAAACAATTTTTTTTTATTTAAATAATTTTGTATTGTGACTAATAAGGTTACCATGGCAAACACTTAAGTTTTTATTTTGCACAAATTTTTTAGAAAATCGTAATCAAATTTACGAAATAAATTTTAAGCAATGAACCGCGATTTTTCTACTAAAAATAAGCTTATTTTTTATAAATATGAGTATTCATTTCGAGTATTTAAAATATTTTACTAAAAACTAAATACATCTTATAGAGCAAGATCCCAGGGCCCCCAGACCTTCATTATTTTCTCAAAAATAAAATATATGAAATAATGTAGTGCTAGTATATACCATCCGTATATGCATATTTTCTAGCTTGACCCGACGGCCAATTTACAGGTACCAGGTGCTAAAGATAAAAACAGTACTTTTCTTAAAATCTCAGTGCTAATTGTTATGTATATTTTAAAAAGGGTTATTAAAAATTGATAAATAATACTCGTCTGCTACCAGACTCATTTCGGCGGCCATAATTTATACCAGGCGCTTTAAAACTTCAAAAAAAATAATGTAACTTTACTTACAATTTCAGTCTTGATTTGTATATACAGGGTGATTCAAAAATCGATGACGAAACCTAAGGGGGTGATTCTACTTGACGAAATAAGGGTAGACCTTCATATAAATTTTTTAAAATGTAATTCGTTTTCGAGTTACAAGCCGTCAAAGTTTAATTTTTATTTTGGCTTTTTCGCCATATTGCATTTATTTTTTTAACCAATCCAGTTAATATTTGGCACACAAATCGAGCTTTCCAGATTCTAAAATTTTAAGACAAAAGAACTTTTTTAAATACCGCCAGTGGGCACTTTACCTAAAACTTAAAATTTATTTACATCATAACTTTTTTATTTTGACAGATATCGCAAAGCTGTGGGCGCCATTTTATAGACAATCAAAAACTTAAAAATAAGGTACTCTTTATTAAAGTCGATAAACCTCACCGTTTAGGCACCAATAGACATCCAAGTTTTCATCAATTTCAATCAAATTACCTACATACATACAGGGTGTCCAGTAACTCAACCGACAAACTTAACCAAACATACAACAAAAAATAAGAAAAAACTTCATATAAAAATATGTCCTAAACGTCTTGGTTTTTGAACTACGGGGTATTAATTTTTTTTTTTTAAATATTTAACATGGCGCCCCAGCTTTGCGATATATCTGTCAAAATAAAAAAGTTATGATGTAAATAAATTTTAGGTTTTAGGTAAAGTGCCCTCTGACGGTATTTAAAAAAGTACTTTTGTCTTAAAATTTTAGAATCTGCAAAGCTCGATTTGTGTGTCAAATATCAAACGGATTGATTAAAAAATAAATGCAATATGGCAAAAAAACAAAATAAAATTGAACTTTGACGGCTTGTAACTCGAAAACGAATGACATTTTGAAAAAATTTATATGAAGCTCTACCCTTATTTTGTCAAGTAGAATCACTCCTTAAATTTCGTGATCGATTTTTGAATCACCCTGTATAATACTTAGGGAACTTATTCAATAATAATTTTTGCATGGAGCCAGTCCAACCAGAGGGGCCTAACACTTCCCCAGGCACACCCAAAGGCTTCCTATGTATATGAACTCAATCGTGATTGTAGATAGTTTTTTACAATTTGTTATTAATAATGAAATTAATAATCTAATCGGTCTAGTAATAATGAAGAACATGTTCACATTTATTAATACCAATAATTACTGCATAAATAAAAATATACAGTGTGTCCCAGGATAGGTGTTACAAGATTTAAGTGTTAAAACGTCCTTTTAGGAAAATTGGTCGCATGGTCAAAAACTACAGAAATACAAAATTTTACTCGTATTGGTATGAAAAATGCCCAGAAGTAAAGTACTTTAATTTTTAAAAAATGGAACAAAATTGTATAAGTTAATATTGTAAAGAATTAAATTTTATGTCAAAATTAAAAGTTAAAGAATTAAAGCAAAAACAATTTTTTGTTAATTTTTTACAATACGCATTAACTTGACTGAGTAACCAATAAAAAAAATAAAATGATAAAACATTCTTTTAACTTTTGCTCCCTTAATCAATCAAGACTGAGATTGTAAGTAAAGTTACATTATTTTTTGGAAGTTCTAAAGCACCTGGTATAAATTATGGCCGCCGAAATGAGTCTAGTATCAGACGAGTATTATTTATGAATTTTTGATAACAATTTCTAAAATATACATAAAAATCAGCACTGAGATTTTAAGAATAAACTTTTTGATTGGTCAATAAAAACAAATTAAGCTTTAATATTGGAAAATGTAGTATAATGACATATACAAAGAAAAACATCCAGTTATATTTCCATATAAAATAGATGGCTCAATTCTTACGAAAGTAGAGGAAGTAAGGGATTTGGGGGTTTTGTTTGACAGTGGCCTTTCATTTAACAGGCATGTGGAAGATATTGTGGGTAGAGCTATGAGCATGTACGGTTTTGTAGTAAGAAACACTCGTGAGTTCAGCAATATTAATTGTATTGTTTATATATTAGTTTTATTTTTAATTATGTCCGCCGTATATTGGAATACTGTTCGGTTGTGTGGAGTCCCTACTACCAGTGTCACGGATACGCAATTGAAAAAGTGCAAAATAAATTTTTGCGATACTTGTAATATAAGGAAACTGGTATGTACGATTTTAACGTATCAAAATCATATTTATTACAGAGATATAATCTGCATATCCTGTCAAAAAGAAGTGCATGCTCTTCTTTATCTGTACAAGATTTTACATAATGAAATTGATGATCCAGCACTTTTGGCACTTGTTCCGTTGCATGTGCCTCCATATGCTACTAGATGTTCCAACACCTTTTATCAGCGGAGGGTTGCAAGGAATAATAACCTTCTAAATTCACCTCTGTATAGAATGTGCGCTGGTTAAAATGAAATCCAGGCTTATTGCGATATCTTTTCTGTAAGTCTTAACTCGTTTAGAACTATTCTTGGCCGGGTTCTGGAAAATTAATTTGGAAGTATGTTCACTTCCTTTACTGTTTACTGTCTTTTGTATTGACAACTAGTACATTTTTTGTTATTTTATTGTAATGTTTTTATTGTATTATATTATTATGTATATACATATGTATAAAAATTGTACCTGCTCTGTAATTGGATTCTCTGTTGAGCGGGTTTTTTTTGTAAATTTATAAATGTAGAGTTTGTGAATTTATGAATAAATAAATAGAAGTAAGTACTATTTTTATCTACCTTTAGAACCTGGTACCTGTAAATTGGCCGTCGGCTCAAGCTAGAAAATATGCATACACGCATGGTATATACTAGCACTACATTATTTAATATAATTTATTTCTGAGAAATAAGGAAGGTCTGGGGGCACTGGGATCTTGAAATATTAGTAACTATAAGTTACAGTAAATGATCTGTCAAACAAGCTACCTAAAACCTATCATTACCTATTTAATTTTTTGGGAATACAAAATTAGATGGGTATAAAATGTAAAAACATAAAAACTATCATATAAATACGTTCCAAAAATATTTTTCGTTTAGAGCTACACTTATCGCTAGAACTGGTTCGCTGGGGCTCGCGTTGTCAGAATTATTTACAGTTTCCTAATTACAATTACAATTACAATTATATTAAATAGACTTTTTGCAAATATACATCAACAAACTTATCGAACGAATAATTTTTTGACACGGTTTCTTGTTTTAGTTTAATAACTGGCAGCCATCTTAACTACAAAGATACAATTTTGGTTCTGTAATTTAATCTACCCCAAAGTCGGTCTATATAAGGTCACGATATTCGGCCATATTGCTTTGACGTGTTATGACGTCACATCTCTCATTTTTCGGCCATGTTGTTCAGTGCCGGAGATATACAGTTTATTCTATTAGTAGAACAACCGTTTATACAACAGTTTTTAATTGTTATTAAGTTGTAAATTCTTTTACTTTAAATAAAAAAATATTTGGAATTACATATTTCAACAAATTTCACTTCCAAAACAATGCAAAATGAAATGCGCAAATTGTAGACGCCACTGGACTGATCATCAGCTTTGATTTTACCCAGGTCTTGCCAACTTTTCTCCGTGGAGTGCCCTTCCTTGCGTCCCCGACCTCGAACCGCCTAAAAGTTGAGGATATTTCGCAACCTTATAAATATAAACTAACCTTGATCTACCCAGTGTTTATCACAGGTGGTTTTCCCCTATTACTTTTTTATTCTTCAAGGAAGAAAAATAAAATTTGGTGTATCGATATCTGATATAATTATGCATTGGTTGATCTATTCAATTGCCCCCTTTTCCATTTGAAAAAAGGAGTTATGACGATAATTTGGATTTTTCAAACTTTTACTCCGTCTGGAGAAATCGTAAAAAACAAACGACGATCAAATCTATTTTTAACACGCTTTTATTAGCTTGGGTTGTATGTATGTAACGGAATCTTTAAGCTTAATTTTCACCAACTTCCAGTGATTCGATTTCTTTAAAACTTTGCACACGTATCAAGGACCCATGACAATGCAATAATCTGCAAACTGTATCCCGTTACCCTGATTAGGATCGCCAGGATAAATAAATTCCTTTATAGATTTTCTGTAGGAGAGTAACAGAGAAAGAGCTAGTGCGCGATCTGCGCATGCGTGCAGTTTCGGCCGTACTCTCAGCATAAGGCTGACAGAAACTTGTTCGGAGTAGTTGCGTTCTGAAACCCCATGCAACAGTGAAGCTTTAAATGAAATGATTAGATTACGAAATTGTTCGTGAAACATTTCAATATCACATGTCCGCAGAAAACTGATTGATATATCGAACTAAAAATGAAAAATAAATAATAAGTTTAAAAACTAAAAACACGCTTTTATATGCAACCGAACTTAAAATTCGAAAATAATTTTTCATTATAAAGAGTTTGTATTACAGTAATAAAAGGTCAAACAATGAATCATAATTATATACCTCAAAATAGAATTATAATAAAATTTAAGATAATAACAGATTAATTCACTTCAGAATAAAAGCGTGGGGTGCTTAATATATTAAATGTTATAATTATTTCATTTGTAAATATCTATGAGGGAAAAGTTATGAAAAAAATAGTAAAATGCACCCCACGCTTTTTACTCTGAAGTTAATTATTCTGTTATTATCTTAAATTTTATTATAATTCTATTTTGAGGATATAATTATGATTCATTGTTTGACCTTTTATTACTGTAATACAAACTCTTTGTAATGAAAAATTATTTTCTAATTTTAGTTCGGTTGCATATAAAAGCGTGTTTTTTAGATTTTTAAAGCAACTTTTAAAAGCCGCTTTAACTATTCGATATAAACGTAGTGTATATCAGAAATTGTGGTATTTATTCGGCATAAATATCACAATATATATCTGCAAACCCTGATTTTGACAAGCTTTTATTTCTTTACTTATACTCATATACAAAATTGTAGCTTTGTACCTCACAAGTTCGTCAAGATGGCTGTCAGCTCTTAGACTATTAACATTAAGAAAACAAGCTAAGATATACTTTTTCAGTTGCCCTACATTGAGCGAAATTAATACTTAAATTATTAATTTTTTAATTAATAAATATAATAACAAGTATTGCAAATATACGGTATAAGCTGAGCAGGTATTCTCACTTAAATAAAACGCGATATCACGATCAATAAGCTAACACTTATTATGTTTAAAAATCGTGTCATAAAAATATTTCTTTTACTTCGTAGCAACTTAATAATTCTAGTTATATTAAGTTTTGTTATTAATGTTAAAAAAATCTTTTTAATTTCTTCAGAAATTACAGAATTTGATTAATACTGCATGTTTTCTTTTTTGGACAAAATGATCACCCACTTTTGTTATAAAAAAAAATTATAAATGTAGTTTATACATGGTGTTTCCGAAATTCATGTATCAAATCTTAATGGCATATTCTACATCGAAAATAAGCCCTAGTTTCCTATATAAACGTATGTCCGGACACACTACCTTTTAGAGATACAGGGTGTTAAAATTCTAAGAAAAATACAATTTTTTTTATCGTAACTTTTAAACCGCTCTAGATATTTAATTGATATTGTACACAGGGCCGTATTATCCATTAGATGCATTTCGGAATACCCTGTACATTCTTGTTGCAGTTTTTAATTAAAGTAAATTTAGATTTAATACCTAAAAAATAAATATAGGCTGTTGACTATAAGGAAATAAAATAATAAGGGTCGAAATTGTAAGAGCAATTTTAGGGTTTTGGGTGCCCTAAGTATAAAAAATTACAAGGCGGTATTATGTAGTAAATTTGTAATCATTTTAATAATTCTAAATTATTTTAAAAACCTATGTATTTTTAGCCAAAATATATTTGGAACTTTTTTGTATTTTTCTATCCAAATGTTACTTTCTAAAGTTAGAAAAATATATTTATAATTTTTTTCATATTTACGCCCGAAAAACCTTAATAATCACTCATAAATTTGCTCTTACGAACTTTTCCTTACAGTAACAGTCAACAGCCCATATATTACCTAATAACTTACTTAGTCTAAAGCCGCAAACGGTAAGACGATATTCTTCATTATCCAATACCCGCAATGCGAATACGTAGCATTAGGCAAAACATCCATCCCAACAACCAACAACATTCTTACCAGGAACCCTGTGTTCGACCTTACCATGCCACACAAAGTGATAGAAAAACCTGCATCGCCGTAAAAGAACCTTCTCTGATCCGGATTCAACGGTTCGTATTCCCCTAGAATAGCATCGATATCAGCATCATAGTCTGCTATATGCTGTTCTCTTCTAGTTTGGTTCACAACGTAGAATGAAACGTTGCCGTTCATCTCTGAGACCATATGGCGAATAAGGGGACACGTTATGCGGATGTCTGTACCATTTGGCTTAAGCCTGTGGCTGGTACATTTTCAAAACGTCTTCGGTGAGGTTTTGAGCTGTAGAATTCTGATGTGTTGTTTGTTAAGCTTCGGTCCAGTTTTTGTGTTTCAGTAGAAGTTTGTCAGGTGCCGGCGCAGGCTGTGGATCCGATTACTAGTTTAACTGGGAAGTCTTCTTTGGCCCATACTCGCCTGGATGTTCTTTGGGGATCTTGCCATCAATTACCTATAAAAAGTGTTTTTTTTTTTTAATTTTTGTTTTTGAATTTAAGAGACACAAGGTCTAAATAATTTCCCATTGGCCCACCTATCGGATGATTGATGAAACCTGCCTTGAATATGATAGAAATTGATTCATAAGTAACATCACTGAATTTAGGACTTCAATTGTCTTTTTTTTTTATTTACACAAAGTCAGTGTAAACTAAATAATAACTAAGAGTATGGATATGCTGGGTGTTACAAAATGTTAGGAGTTAAACTTTTAGGTTGCAGGGTGGTAACTTTTCTTCTTAAAATCACCTAAGGATTCACACTATAGAAGATAGGCATCTAAATCTGGTTACCCTGTATAGCTGGGGATCCTGGCCAAACAGAAAGTGATTTTCAAAACCAGATATCTCAAAAAAACGGCTGCTTAAATAAAGCTTTGCGAATTGCATATACATTTTTTATGTAAAATGTGTTGAAAAATTATTTTTTTTATCTTTTGGAAAGTTACATACCGATCGGGTCAAAAAAGTAAGTTTGTCTTTAATTTGTGCAGGATACCCTCAGGTGGCGCCCTCTAACGTTTACAACAAAATTGATAGCGCGTACCTTTATTTGCTCAACCTTCCAAAAACTCCCTCTAGTCAAATATTGTGACAATATACCTATGATTAACAAAAATTATTTTATAAAAACTAAAAACATGAATACATTTGGTCACTCCTGTATCTCCAAAAGTTATACACTTTTGGACTAGGAGGTAATTTGGGGTTAGATAGTCATATTTTAGCATCAGGAATTTGTAGTAGCTTTTTTCATCTTTTAGAGACACCTTGTATACAGCGTGTCCGCCTTAGTTGTCTACATATGGGGAACATGGGAAACTTTTTTATTATTAATTTTACTAACAAAAGTTATTCTCTATAAAAAGTTCTGCATGCTCCTAAAACCTAAAATGCAACTAATAGATATTAATTTTTTTCAGTGGTATTATGAGGTATCTCAAAATATATGATTTTTGTTCAAGAAGAAATACCGTTATTTTTGATAATATTAAAAATAATTATAAAGAAAATATGTTTAGAAATAATAATAACTCTTAAATATGCAAACTCGTTCATTTACAAAAACTTAATTTTAATTCTAAACATTTTTCTTTATAATAATTTTGAACTACAGTTAAAAATATCGGTACTTTCCTGTTGAACAAAATTCATATTTTTTAGATACCCCGTATACCACTGAAAAAATTAATATCTGATGCAGAGTTTCTTTATGAGAAGGGGTTTAGACATAAGCAAGACCGGGGATAGCTTTTGTCAGGGACGTGAGGGTGTGAGAATTACGATTTCGGTTGGCAGTTCTGTTCAAAGTTGGTAGCATTATCAGCTGATGACAGAGTCGTGCGTTGTCGAAGCTTTGTTAACACAGTAAAAACTGTGGAAATTTGCCATTTTCATTTTGGTTGTATATTTTGCAAGGATTTCCAGTTGTTAATGTTTTTGGTTAGTTTAGAGACTTCACATATTATTGGTTCGGACTCGTTTTATTTTAGAGATTTTGATAGTGTTTAGTCGAATAGTTTTCAGTGATTCGTGTTTTTATATACATATGATACTGATGAGTGTCCGCTAATTAATGGTACACAGAAATACCACAGATTTCTTATGCGAAAATACCCATTTAGGATTTAAACAAACATACCTATATCCAAAAGTTAATGATAAAGGAAGATACGGGGTGTTATAGGGATATAAATATTTTTTATTCATGCATTTCGATAATTTCTGATATATTTTAAACATTTTAATAAAACTCGGTATCCAGGAGTTTTTAGCTCTCAGCTATTTATATCTGAGCAGTTGTAATTATAGCTAATATGATGTTATTGAAGGTACATATTTTCGGGTGCACTAAACAACTAAAACGTGGAATACCTTAAAAACGGTTGTCAAGACCGATTGTTACTAAGTATACCTTTTTGTGCAGAAAGCATAGAGAAGCTTACTAGTTTACAAACATACAGAGTAGTAACAAAAAATTGGGTAGTTTTAGAGAATTTTAAATAGTGTACCCATTTTCTATTCTATTCTATCGCCCTCTAGTCTACACACAAAAATTAATATTCGATCTGAAAAGCTAATGTTTAAAAACCCCGAGATACCGTTTTATTAAGATATTTAAAAGGGGGAACAATTAACGAAATATATTTACTTTTTCTTTTACTATGACACCCCTGTATCTTCCTTATTATAAACTTTTGGATATTAGGTATGTTTGGTTAAATCTTAATATTTTGGCATAAGGAATCTGTGGTTTTTATGTGTACCATTCATTAGCGGACACCTTGTATACAAAGTTTTTAAAATGGTTTTTGACTTACGGAACCATGGAAAATATTTTGCTCTGCCAGGTACCTCATCGTCCTGTCGTCGCTTTGATAATTTTTAATTTTCAATATTTAAACCACATTTATGTTTTTGTTTTAGGTTATGCCTATTAAAATAGTCCAATAAATTTTGTTTACAACATACAGTTCTTTTTGTTTTTCCTTAATTCTACGCCACTGATCTGCCTAAAATCAAACATGGTCGAAAATGGCCCGACTTGACGTCACAGCCGTGCTAGCCAATATGGCGAATGTCGTGACCTTATCTCATCAATCAACTTTGATCTGATGATTGCATTTTAGGTTTTAGACCACGCAAAACTTTTTATAAAGAATAGCTTGTTTTCATAAAATTCATAATAAAAAAGTTGCCCATATGTAGACAACTCAGGCGGACACATTATGTCTTTTGAAATCCGAGAATAATGCAAGATATCAATAATAAGGTATTATCTTTTTTGTGAAAACACACTCTATCAGTCCTATTATTTACGATATGACCTTATCGAACACTCTGTAGAGTGGGCCAAATATTTACTATTTCTTAGGAACAAGATTTAAATTGCGGGTTTTTTGTGTCTATGTATGAGGTAATTTCCCAAACAGCAAAAACTTTCCATTGAAGCAATCCCCCATATAAGTAAAGCATGCGTCGCCACTATTTCTTGACCTTGCTGCAGAGCTGGGATACACTACCAAACAATGGTTAAGCTGTGGAGCAGACATAAAGCATCGCGAGACCCGTGCTTTACTTATATGGGGGATTACCAGTGGAAAGTTTTTGCTGTTTGGGGTTGTATCTATGTATGAGGTAATTTGTGTATTTATGGACTTAAAAAAATACGTTAAATAAATTTACTTACCAGCCACTGGTGTCTTTTGGTAGGATCCTCCGTTTTCCCAGGTAAATCGGGCTGCGGTTTTCTCCAAGTATCCGGAACTGCACTTACTAATTTTTCAGCGTCCATTTGCCTTAAACACTCGGCATCTTCACATCCGACGCTGTCCAAAAAGGTTCTAAAATCTGCTTCCACTTCCGCCCGAGTTTTGTGGGGATAGATAGCGCCACCGGATGAAGCCCAGGCTCTATAATTTTACAATTGTATGTTATTATTAAAAGAGTTCAAACAATGTAAGAATAACACCGCGACGTCATAACCTTAATGTCTACCAAGCTCCACCCACCCATACCGACGGGATACTTTGCACTGACAACGGTCCCGTGTCGGCGATTTATTACATAGACGCAATAACAACATAAATTTTTCGCTTTTAAGAACGAAACAACTTAATTTATTTATTTATGTACTCATTAACGGGCATTGCCCAATTACAATTTTAAATAACAAGCATCTACATATATATCTAGTACTAAGCTTTTTAATTAACAAATATTCAGGACTAAAATTTTATATTTTAGTTAACCACCAAAATACTTAAAAAGCAGTAAAAAATAACAAGCTACTAATGATTAAGAAACAAGAAAACAACATCTAAAATTAAATTTAAAATATACACATTAAAAAATCTAACTTTGAAAATAAAACAACATGAAGCCTTAATCTATAAAACATTGGACTTCATAACCCTTCGAAGCCTATTTAGGGATAGATTAAATAAATCGTCCCCAAATTTATTGGCATGCTTCATCAATCTATTTATTGGGGAAAATTGCCCATACAACCTTTGGTGAAAATTTGTTTGAAAGGTAACAGAATGCCTTAATGTCCTTGAAGGAACATAGAAATTTATAGAAAAGAGCAGTTCACTACATTGCACATTCCCATGAATTAGTTTAAAAAGAAACAATACATCAGCATTTTCACGTCTAACTTTCAAACTTTGTATATTAATAGCTTTTTCAAGATCTTCAAAATTTATTGTTTCCTGGGAATATGCAATTTAAAGGCAATGTATCTTAAAAACTTTCTCTGAACAGAATTTAACATTTTAACATATTTCTCATAATATGGATTCCAAACAACAGAACAATTTTCCAAAAGGGGTCTTACTAACGAAGTATACAATAGTTTTATTGAATTTACATTTTTAAAATCTTTGGTATTTCTTTTAATAAACCCTAAAACTCTAAGGGCTCTATTCTTGCAATATTCAATATGGGAAGAAAATGTAAGTTTATGATCAAAGAACACCCCCAAATCTTTAATAGTATTTACGTGGCTTAAAGGCTTGCAATCAATTCTGTAAATATTTCTTTGTACGTTTAAAGATCTACTAAACTAGATTGATGTGCATTTTTTTATATTTAGAATCATTCGGTTTCTTGTACACCAATCATAAAACCTATCCAAGTTACAAATTAAAGTTAATAACATTTAAATAAAACAATCAATATACACACTACATCATCAAAACACAGCTTGTATGTATTTCTCCTTTATTGATTTTAATATTTTTATTAACGATGTGGCTGATCTGCTTTAAATTCTCTAAATTCTTATTGTATGCCGATGATTTAAAAATTTTCTTAAGATAAGTAGCGGACAGGATGTTATTAATTTACAAGCGGACTTGGATAGGTTTTATGATTGGTGTACAAGAAACCGAATGATTCTAAATATAAAAAAATGCACATCAATCCAGTTTAGTAGATCTTTAAACGTACAAAGAAATATTTACAGAATTAATTGCGAGCCTTTAAGCCACGTAAATACTATTAAAGATTTGGGGGTGTTCTTTGATCATAAACTTACATTTTCTTCCCATATTGAATATTGCAAGAATAGAGCCCTTAGAGTTTTAGGGTTTATTAAAAGAAATACCAAAGATTTTAAAAATGTAAATTCAATAAAACTATTGTATACTTCGTTAGTAAGACCCCTTTTGGAAAATTGTTCTGTTGTTTGGAATCCATATTATGAGAAATATGTTAAAATGTTAAATTCTGTTCAGAGAAAGTTTTTAAGATACATTGCCTTTAAATTGCATATTCCTCAGGAAACAATAAATTTTGAAGATCTTGAAAAAGCTATTAATATACAAAGTTTGAAAGTTAGACGTGAAAATGCTGATGTATTGTTTCTTTTTAAACTAATTCATGGGAATGTGCAATGTAGTGAACTGCTCTTTTCTATAAATTTCTATGTTCCTTCAAGGACATTAAGGCATTCTGTTACCTTTCAAACAAAATTTCACCAAAGGTTGTATGGGCAATTTTCCCCAATAAATAGATTGATGAAGCATGCCAATAAATTTGGGGACGATTTATTTAATCTATCCCTAAATAGGCTTCGAAGGGTTATGAAGTCCAATGTTTTATAGATTAAGGCTTCATGTTGTTTTATTTTCAAAGTTAGATTTTTTTAATGTGTATATTTTAAATTTAATTTTAGATGTTGTTTTCTTGTTTCTTAATCATTAGTAGCTTGTTATTTTTACTGCTTTTTAAGTATTTTGGTGGTTAACTAAAATATAAAATTTTAGTCCTGAATATTTGTTAATTAAAAAGCTTAGTACTAGATATATATGTAGATGCTTGTTATTTAAAATTGTAATTGCGCAATGCCCGTCAAATAAGTAAATAAATAAATAAATTACTCCCCAGGGGCTGGTAGTAATGAAGAGATAATTAGGTATATAAATAATTCAATTACCTAGTAAAATATTTTTGGGAATCTGATATCGTTGACAGGGCAGTTACTAAGGTAGCTCCCGCTCTATGACCGAACAAAGTTACAGAGTTTTTATCTCCTCCGAAATGTTCGATGTTCAACTGAATCCATCTGAGTGCCTGTAGTATATCTGATAAGCCATAGTTGCCTGATGTATGTGGGTAGTCAGATTGACTTAAAGTATCTAAAACATTAGATCTTGCATTGAAAATACTATATTAATTATTTAAAATGCCTTCAAAAGCTTGTTTGTTTGTTTTTTTAAAGTTGTTATTTTTTTAACCTATATTATACTCTTATTTTAACTGGATAATTATTGTTAGTTTTTACGTTTGTTTTAAAAAAGTTGCTTCTTTTATTGTATATTACATTTTATTTTTCTTAATTTTTTGCTTTATAAAGAATGATTTTTAAAATTTTTTATTTATGTGTATTAAGGCTTGTTTAATTTTCTACCGTAGTATGGCTAATTTTAACTCATTGTTAAATTATTTTTATTCTTTAAAACTTATGACATTGTCAATGTTCAGAATTGAATGTATTTATGACAATAAAGGAATTATTATTATTATTATTATTATATTTATAATAAATTGCTTATTATTAAGGATGTAAATTCTTGGCTGCTTTTAAAAAAAAGTTTTAATAAATATACAGGGTGGCCCACCATATTCGACACGGTCTGTAGCTGGATAATCATGGGGTTTTAAAAAAGTGAATATTGGAACATATACAGGTCGGATAAGGCCACAGTATAAAATTATTTTACTCTATACTGGATGTCTCAAAAAAGTGTGACGTATCAAAGTTATATTTTTTAAATGGAACACCCTATATTTTATGGCGGTTTTAGATTTTACATAAAAAATAATTTAAGTTTGTTAATAGTACCAAGTGTCTAATTTTATTCGTTTTTGTGATATTTGATTTTTATTTTAACAATATAAACTCCTTAAACTTTAAAATTTGTTACAAGATTAGGAAAATTCTGCCTTATCATACGTAGGTCATATCGAGATCATAGATTATACAGTGTGATCAAAAAATAATTTCAATTTTTAGAAAGTCAAATTGCAATATCTCTCTTATTTTAAATGGAACACCCTATATTTTTTACACCACATGATGACAAACCAAATGCTCTTTCAAATGGTGTAATGGTTGCCTATACCTATCTTTTATATTTTTTAAGTAAATTCCGTTTTAACATATTTTTATTCCAAATGTCTATTTAAATGGAAGTAGGCTGTGATATAGCTATGCCTATTTACTAAGCCGTTATTTCAAAATGTAAATTTATTGGAAAAAAGCACAAAATTAAAAGATTTTGTATTATCTGCCACTATTTTTAAAATTTACAGAAAAAAATTCATTAGTTGCTTATAATGCTACTTCCAATAACACGTATTTCAGCTGAATGTGGTAATGATAAAACTTGTGTTTTTAAAAAATCCTAATAACGCCTCTGGTCAGTAATGACGACATTCTGTCACCTATAACTCGTTTCTTTCATTATCCATAATCACTGTGTCAAATTTTTTAAAAGCAACTATTAAGGTTATCAGATGGTTTCTCCTGGAATATTTTCAGGATTAACTCTAGACTAAAGTAAACCATTTTTTTCACATCCTACCAGTATTATATCATCTTGTTGTAGAAGAAGGGTTTTTATTTAAAATCATCGATTTTTTTTAATTGACTAAAACACTAGTAATCAATAAATGGTCGTTGTTATTTTCTTAAGAAAAATATTAATGGCTGCTATGTTACAGCCAACTTTAATTTAAATAAACATTTGGATTAAAAATTTGTAAAAAGCACAAAAAGATAGGTATAGGCGATATTAATTAATATCAATAAAATTGAAATTATATTTTTTGATCACCCTGTACAATATTTGATCTTGATTTGACCTACGTATGATATGGCAGACTTTTTCTGATCTTGTTACACATTTTAAAGTTTAAAGTGTTAAAGTAAAATCAATTTAATTTTACCCCTGCATTTTCAAAAAAATCAAATATCACAAAAACGAATAAAATTAGACACTTAGTACTATAAACAAACTTAAGTTATTTTTAAAGTAGAATCTAAAACCGTCATAAAATACAGGGTGTTCCATTTAAAATATAACTTTGATACGTCACACTTTTTGAGACACCCTGTATAGACTAAAATAATTTTATACTGTGGTCTTATCCGACCTGTATATGTTCCAGTATTTACTTTTTTAAAAACCCCATGGTTATCCAGCTACAGACCATGTCGAATATGGTGGGCCACCCTGTATGTGCGACATATTTTAACTATTGAGATACAGGGTGGTACAGTTTTGGAATTTTTTATTTATTTTTGGGGAATATTTACCTAAGGATAAAAATCCTAAAGCTCCAAGTCTAAAATTGGGTCGTACAAAAACGACGTCTCTTGATCTTGCATATCTTGCTGATGGTCTCATTTTCCTGGAGATCCTCCGATGAAACTATCTGCTCCAATGAGAACTATAACTGGTAAAGGATTATCATATCGTACATAGGGTGTTACGATGTCAGTGTGAGACAATCTTCTATACCTAAAACAATAAAATAAAATTATATATATATATATATATATATATATATATATATATATATATATATATATATATATATTATATATTTTATATTTTACCGATTGAAAAATTATTTTACCAAGCAAGCTATATACAATTAATACCATGTTAATAGTTTTATTTAAAATTTGACTTCTTTAATTGAGATAAAAATTAAGCCAAAAAAATAGTAGTCACAAAATTCGAATTATGTGTTTTTTATATTTAGTTTAAAAAAAAATCCATAATTGTAATTGTTTCTTGAACTACAAAAAAAATATAAAAAAGTTTTCCTAGATGCAATATTTAGCTGATATCTGGTGTCAACGAATCCATTAGGGCAAGTCATGTTTCCAAAGAGTATTAGACATATCAAAGTTGATTTTTTCGGAAAATGGCATGAAAAGAGTTTTCGCATATTTTTAAATTCCAGCCAGTTTTGATTTAATCGGAAATGGCTTCGATTTTGAATTTTTAAATGCAACACACTGTATATTTTAACATTTTTACAATTCTGAGACAATTCTAAATCAGAATAGGCGTTTTTAAATTTTACCTCTACCTGATTTTTAAATTCATTTGTATTATTGCATCCAAGTAGCCATGAGCCATGAGTGAAAGCAAGTTAATCTAAGGATCTTGGGTAATGGCAGCAAAAATACAATCGCATAAATACATTGGTTTATTTTTAAATACCCAGCTTATGTTATATTTTTTTAGGGAAATATTAAATTTTCAGAATATGAGAAAAATATTACATGGTGTTTCTTTAAAATACCAAATTTGCTTTATATTGAAAAATAGGTAATTTTGGTTTTGTGCTAATGAAATGTATCAACAAATTGGCAAAACATGATAAAAAAATAAAACTTAAAAAAAAACCTCAAGCCTTTTTGCGAAAATCCCATTAAGATAACTTTATTTATTTAAAAGTATCTATAGTATCTATAAATATGGACGGCAACCTTGTATTTTACAAATTAAGGGGTTAATACCGTGTAATGGGCTCAAAAAATCGATTCTATTTTTCATAAATTATTTCTTAACATGTCTAGAATACGGTAAAAAATGATTTTCAAAACTTCAAAGTCGTTTAAAGATACAGCAGTTATAAAGGAGCTGGTCGGCGCTGGTTTGCAGTTGGAGTCGGGCCCCTGTGTGTGAGTCGACGATGCCTGTCACCCTCTTACACAAACATGCGTTTATAAAGGTTCCTACAGGCTTAAAAAGAGATTAAATAAAATTAAAAAATGAATTAATTATAAGAATACTCCATGGACCAGGCATCGCTGATTGAGGTAGGATTAAGATTTTCATAGTTTTAAACGGACCTGAAACTTTAAATGTGTTTTCTCAAAACTGTGTTTTTTAAACTTTTCTCCATCCTATCTCAAACATGACTTGATCAAATGACTGATAAATTTGTTGGGTACCCCAGCACATGTAAACACATGAAATGAACTATTTTTGATCAAAAATTCCCAAAAATTCAATTTTTTATAGGAAAATACAAAAAAAAAGACGCAAAATTTTTTTTTTTTTTAAATTAGTCTACCAAAAGTCCAATTTTTGGTATATTTATTTAATAATCGTTCATACCGTGCCTATTTAGGCTTACAGATTAAAAGGCCGCTTTTTTTATTTCAGATATAGCTAATCAGCCGAAATCGTGGAGAAAGTGCGATCCCATATTTTCGACGCGGAGTTGTTCAGAACGCCAGAACTCATATTCTTCACTATATTTTTAGCTTAAAATTAATATTTATGCTGTCAAAATATATGTTAATAAATAATAATAAACTTAAAGCTCTATCTATTTGCTGGTCGTAGAAAAAAAAAAATCCTAAAAAACCCTTAAGAGCAAAATGTTTGAGCTTCATAAAAATGAGTTTTTAAAGTATTACCACCTATTATTGAATTTTACATTGTTTCTTAATTTCGAAGAAAAATCCATATTCATTTACGCGATTATTAAAATAATTTTATCAAAAACCACTATGAACACAATAGTATATTACATTACAAGTGTGGAAAATGACTTATTTCACACGAGTGGGAATATTGTAGCACGAGGCGTTAGCCGAGTGCAGACAAACCCACGAGTGTAAGAAAGTCATTTTCACACGAGTACTGTACACTATTTTTCCTACAACCACAAATTATTCACCAAAAAAATTAGAATTTGCTGTTACAAAAAAATAAAAAACATTGAGAACTTTGCAACACTAGAGTGATTTTTACTTTGTCTTTTCTTCACTGCTATATTGTACTGTTTTGACAATATTTTTACATCGAAAATCACCTACCTAGAAGCATTATATAACTTTTTATCATTTTGGAATTTAAAAAGGCCCTCACTTAATAAATTGTATGGTTTGGTTAGGTAATAACGGTAATAGTTTAATACGGTTTTCTGCTATTTTAAGGGTTTTTAAAAATTATTGATACTTACATGTTTTAGCTACTCTTCTAAATAAAACGTAAGTGGCGTATATCCAAAATATTCCATTTTTAAAAAATATCAGTAAACAAACTTACAGGACCGGGGAGTGAAAAAGGGTGCTGGGTGGGGTAAGATTGGTAAAACGAGTTAATGAAACTGAACATCACATGTAATTATATTTTTGAGAAAAATATTAAAAATATGAAAATTGTAAATGCATAACCTAAAGTCCTAAAAGTAAGAAAAAACGACTACTAAACGTCAGTTATACCATGCAAAATATGGAAAGCATTTGGCAACGTCGGAAGGGTCTGATTCTATTTATGAATGGATAAAAGAAAGTGGATTCATAAAGTGTGTATTAGCCTCAGGTTTAATTAAGGGATTAAAAAAAAAAGATTTAACTAGTTGTTTGAGTACACGAAGACAGTGAGAAAGGAATTTGATCTATAGGAGTTTTTCTCTGGCGCTTTAGGTCGAACGGTCAAGCAGCAAGGCTGCCTCTATGAAGTGGCGTGCTCAAAGGTAGGAGGGAGATTGTTAATTTGGTCTACTTACCTGACAACACTGTGCCACTGAGCGAGCAGTCAGTGAAAGTTGTTTTTGTGGTTATGTCTAGTTTTGTTTATGTTTTTATTTTTCGGAAATTTTATTATTACTCTTTTTAATATTAGAAGAGAGCTTATACTGTGTAGTAACTTAACGTTAATAAGATGATTTTCGCTAATTTGGGTTCTACTGTTTAAGGTAAGTAAAAAGTTTTTTTACTGTCACTACAATAAATATGTCACTTGCAAAACCAATTGCAGTTTTTAGAATGACATCATAATATCTATCACACGAGTGTTGTAAAGTACTTTGCAACACTAGTGTGATATAATGCATTTTCTATGCATGAAACCAGTGTGCTATTTGCTATTTTCACAAGTGGTCGTAGGAAAAATTCTTTTACCTGTGAGTGTTCCATTGCCTAGAATCTGTAGACACAAGGATGTAGCGTTATGAGCTAACAGTGTACCATTCCAACAGTAGTCTACCGAATCTAATGGCTGAGCATATTTGAATCTCAAATCGCCCAATGGCGGCCGGGCGTATGGGATACCTCGGAAAGCAAATGAACTATCCTCCATTTTTTCTGTATTAAAAAAATAAAGTAAACAACAAATATAAGGTGGTTTATTTTATTTATATAATATAATAGGGAAACCTAGGGTAACTGTCTTAAAAGTTGCGGCAATTTCGTTTTTGACCCATTTTGGTATACGGGGTTTTTAGTCAAAGACGTTTAGTTTTCAAGATATACAGCGTGTTTCAGAACTATGGGATCAAACTTTAATGTGTGATTCCTTATGTTATTTTATGAAAAAGAGATCCTATAAACATAGGTCCGGAGTTGCTTCCGAGGCGTTAAAATTTAAGAAAAAAATAAGTTTTTTCTAAATATTTTTAATATGCTTAAAATTTAATAAATTTATTTAAAGTAATAAGGCGCTTATTTTGCCCTAACCATATTGTTATTATTGGGTCTAGTGGCGTCTCAGTGGACACCGCAAATTATATTATTGAAAAAAAGTACGCTATTTACTTTTTTGACGTTTTTAATTTTTATAATTAAGCAATTAATAATACAGCTTTTTAGTACCTTGTGCTTTCTTCGTATCTCGCTTTGTTTTCGAGAAAAAAATTAAAACCACTTTAAGTTATTCCAAAAAGTAGCCCTAAACAGCATTAAATAAAATCTAAAATTAAAAAAAAATTAGTAAAGCAGGGAAATGACAATTTTAGATAAAATACATGACGGCTACTTTATTTTAGGGCAAATAATTGTTTTATTTTAATTTTTGCTTTTTATATCATGTTGTCTATGGGTACTTTTAGAAGAAATTAAAGTAGCTTTAGTATTGTTTGTCAAAAACAAAGGTTGATACAAAATAAAAATAAAAGAAATAAAATAGTATATTACATTACACTCCACCACCCCACTCGTGTGAAATTAGTCATTTTCACACGAGTACTGTACACTATTTTTCATACAACCACAAATTATTCACAAAAACAAATTAAAGTTTGCTTTTACAAAGAAAATAAAAAATAGAAAACAATTGAGAACTTTGCAACACTAGGGTGATTTTTACTTTATAACAGTATGATATGTACTTTTCCTCACTGCTATATTATACTGTTTTGACAATATTTTACATCGAAAATCACCTACCTAGAAGCATTATATAACTTTAATCATTTTGGAATTTAAAAAGGCCCTCACTTAATAAAAATACTATGGTTTGGTTAGGTAATAACGGTAATAGTTTATTACGGTTTTCTGCTGTTTTAGGGTTTTTTTTTTAAATTATTGATACTTACATATTTAAGACACTGTTCCAAATAAAACGTAAGTGGCGCAGTAAGTCCTAAAAGTAACAAAAAAACCACTACTAAACGTCAGTTATACCATGCAAAAGATGGAAAGCATTTGGCAACGTCGCAAGGGTCTGATTCTATTTATGAATGGGTAAAAGAAAGTGGATTCATAAAGTGTGTATTAGCCTCAGGTTTAATTAAGGGATTAAAAAAAAAAGATTTAACTAGTTGTTTGATTACACGAAGACAGAGAGAAAGGAATTTGATCTATAGGAGTTTTTCTCTGGCGCTTTAGGTCGAACGGTCAAGCGGCAAGGCTGCCTCTATGAAGTGCGTGCTCAAAGGTAGGAGATTTTTAATTTGATCTACTTACCTGACAACACTGTGCCACTGAGCGAGCAGTCAGTGAAAGTTGTTTTTTGTGGTTATGTCTATTTTTGTTTATGTTTTTATTTTTTCGGAAATATTATTATTACTCTTTTTAATATTAGAAGAAAGCTTAAACTGTGTAGTAACTTAACGTTAATAAGATGATTTTCGCTAGTTTGGGTTCAAATGTTTAAGATAAGTAAAAAGTTTTTTTACCGTCACTACAATAAATATGTCACTTGCAAAACCAATAGCAGTTTTTAGAATGACATCATAATATATATCACACGAGTGTTGTAAAGTACTTTGCAACACTAGTGCTGTAAAGTACTTTGCAACACTAGTGTGATATAACGTATTTTCTATGCATGAAACCAGTGTGCTATTTGCTATTTTCACAAGTGGTCGTAGGAAAAAGTTGTATTATTGATTGCTTAATTATAAAAAAATATAAAAACGTCAAAAAGTGAGTGGCGTATTTTTCTTTGCTCAATAATATAAGTTGTGGTGTCCACTGAGATGCCACTGGATCCAATAATAACAATATGGTTAAAGCTACATAAGCGCCTTATTACTTTAAATAAATGTACGAAATTTTATCCAAATCGGCCTAAGCACATTAAAAATATTTAGAAAAAACTTAATTTTTTCTTAAATAATAACTTTTTTCATAAAATAACATAAGGAATCACACCTTAAACTTTGATCCAATAGTTCTAAAACACCCTGTATATTATGAAGCCTGAAAATGAAGCTACCTCCCCTTTCTTTTGCACACAGTTCTTGAATTAAAGCTAGTGACACACTAGATTTGTTTTTCACCTTTTGAACCCCGTTTTTTTATTTTACACTTTTTTTTGCATTAAATTGCAAAAGCTTTATTTTCAATCATTTCAATCGAAGCAGGCTATAGCGGCACTGTGTATGTATGGTTTGCGTTTCTAAAATGGAATTTTAAAAGGTGTTGAGAAAATATTATGTGCTCTTAGCTTTGTTATAAATTGTGTGCAAAAAAAAGGGAATATAGTGAACATGAGGTTAGTTTATTTTCAAGTTTCAACTAAAATTCAGTAATTAGTTTACCAAAACTGGTATAAATTGGAGCTGCCTGCAACTTTCCAGAGACAAAACCTAGTTTTTATCCAATAATATATATTCTTTTAAATTAACACTAAGATATTACATAGAATTAACTTACCCTTCCACTTTTCCACAACTGGTCACTGTCTCAACATACTTTCCATCTCTGACAGGAACAGATCTAGCTGGTCCAGAACTACGTGTTGCAATGATGATAATAATTATAAGAAAGAGCAAAAATAACAGTATACCACCTGAAATTAAAAAAAAGGTTTGAAATTAGTTCTAATTTAAAATACATTTAATAAAACAAACATACATGAGTTATTTAAAAAAAAGATGAAAAAATCCTCAATAATTGGTATTTGTAAACAAGTTTTTTTATTTGGCCAAGAACATTTTCTTGCTACAAACCTAGCCAACAAATATTTTCGGGTGAGTCCAGGATTCAGATTAAGGAGCACAAGGTTTCAATTTGGCCAATAAACTAAATTAAAATTACTGTCTAGATCCATTTAGGAGGTACGTAAAAATAAAAAAGGCTAGAATTTGTCGATTTTTAGATGCCAAATAAACGATTTTGTGCTTAAACCGATCGTGAATTTGTTGCTGCAGAAAAAAATAAAAATACCATTTTCTTAAATTTTGACAAAATTAATACTGTCTATGCTAGCTTCAAACCAGATTTGGCAATAGTTCGATATAGCGGTTTTCACTATTATAGGAGATTTTTGAAAAATTATTTTCAGGGTGTTTCTATAGACACAAATCTGTGTGCGCGTTTTCCAAAATCCATTTCTATAATTTATTATTAATAAAAACATATTACGGGACGGTGGAGTGAACAGGGGTGCTGGGTGGGGACGAAACAGTAGAAATCCTACATTAAACGCCCAAAAACAGTATTTCACAGTACACACCGCACTTTCTGTTTACAATGTCCAAAAAATTGTTTAAAAAATAAAAATAAATAATAGTACAACAATCCCGCCATGACTGTCACTGCATAAAAAGAAGAGTTTGCAATAGAACTGTAAATGTCTTACGATGTTGCCAAATAAAGAGAAAGTGTCAATAGCTTAAAAAAGGAAGATACAGGACAAAATTCGTATGAAAAATTAAGTTATTCCATCTTCCTATTTAATTTGTAGAGAAAAAAGGAAAATACCTAAACATAAAGAAGGAGGCATTTTACAAAAAATACCATTGTTTCTCATGGAAATGGTGGATAATCCCCGAAATAGGCTTGGTGTTTATTCTTCATAAGAAGTTTGGCAACGCTGCTTCTATCAAGACTGTCATTTTTATAATGACGGACGAGATATCTCATATGTATGTGGGATAGTTTTTCGAAAAATTTCATACTTTTCAAAATTAATTTACATTTTTCATGTGCCCCGAGTGCAGTGTATTAATGTTTTCTTGTGTTTGACGTTGGATTTCTACTGTTTTGTCCCCACCCAGCACCCCTGTTCACTCCACCGTCCCGTAATATGTTTTTATTAATAATAAATTATAGAAATGGATTTTGGAAAACGCGCACACAGATTTGTGTCATAATCGACCTATAGAAACCCCTGAAAAGAATTTTTCAAAAATCTCTTATAATAGCGAAAACCGCTATATCGAACTATTACCCCAGATTTTTCCAGGTATTTTTTTTTCTGATTCTGGCTTTAAAAAGTAAGTGTTTTAGCTACGTAATAAAAATTGAATTTATAAATTTGTTGTTTATACTAACCAGAACTAACACCCTGTAGTTCCAAAAGTAGAACGTTAATGTTTATTTGAAGTTTTTTTTTTATTATTTTTTGTTTTTTTTTTTTGAGAATCACCCCTTAAAGTTTGTCAGAAAAGTTGGTGGACACCCTGTACAAATAACATTTATATTGTTTGAAAAATACAAATAATTATTTTCCCCACCTAAGAGGTTTCTGATTTTATATAATACAGAAAAATCAAAATATAAAAAAAAAAATGATCAAAATCGGTGTTGTTATTGAGGACTTTTGACGATTGCCTGTTTTACAGTTTCATCGACTCGACTATGTATTATATATTGGCGATTTCTAAGATCAATGAGACCTCTGGTGGTCAACGGCGCAACCTAAGAAAACAGGTGATCGGACATGTTTAACCATTGAAATTGATATAAATATAATATTAATTATTTACTTCGTTATATTTAACACGCGTTTTTGAGCCTCGTGCGTAAATAGCCGTGTGTTTTGCTATCATTTTAATCAAAAACTATTTCTTTTCACCTATATTAAAGCGTTTATTATGGCATCAGAAGAGCCATTAACATCTAAAATAAAAAGACGTGTGTATAATCAAAATAATTATGGTTGGAATTCAAGATTTCTTCTCCTTCCACTGTGCACCTACTATCGGGAGTGCAATTGAGGTATGAAAATACTGAGCTTAGCGTCAAAAACAGTTCTTCACTCATTCCGGAAAAAGTTTTACATGGCGCTTTCTTCACTAATCACCACTAACAAAAAAGTCGGTTAAACCATCAAGGGCACTACTCAAACACACAAATCGAGTTTTAACACACTTAATACGTATAAATCTATACAAATTCACGGCTGTATTGAAACTTAAGCAGTGTTTTAAACCGTTTTAATACCCGAAATTCGTAACAGGAACAAAGCTAGCTACCTGTATATTACCTGCTTCTTTCGACTTTGTTTACATTTAGCAGCGCCCCCATCGGTAGTTAAAATCGCCAACACTATTTATTTTTGTGCTTTAAAAGCATGTTTTATATTTATATTTTTAGTTTTTACTTTAATATTCTACGAAAGTGTGCTTTTATATTTTTTAAAACTAGGTGTGTTTATTTTGCGCTTTTTAGTTCGATTTTATTGTCCAAAATATATTTTTTCTATAATTTTTCGTTATTAGTATCGTACATATCCAACAGAAGGTGTAAGTAATACTGAAGCAAATAACAGCGTGGTAAAAGGACCTTTTCCCTACGACCACATGTGAAAATAGTAAATAGCACACTGTTTTCTTGCATAGAAAATGCACTTATATCACACTAGTGTTGCAAAGTACTTTACAACACTAGTGTTGCAAATGTATAATATAAAGCTGTCATCGCTGTCATTGTTATTTAAAATAAATTTGGAGTTATCAGGCTGTTAATGGGATTTACATTGAAAAAGCCATGCAATATTTTGTAATGAGGACCTTTTAATTCTTAAATAATAAAAAGCGACTAGGTAGGTGATTTTGATATAAAAATATTGTTAAACAGTATAATATATCGCAGTAAGGAAAAGTATATATCAATCCTAGTGATGCAAAGTTTTCAATTGTTTTCTTATTTTTTCCGTGAAGACAAACAACTTTAATTTTTTTTTTGGTGAATAACTTGTGGTCGTAGGAAAAATAGTGTACATTACTTGTGTGAAAACACTTTCTTACACTCGTGGGTTTGTCGCACTCGGCTGACGCCTCGTGCATAATATTCCCACTCGTGTGAAATAAGTCATTTTCCACCCTTGTAATGTAATATACCTATAGTTAATAGCCACCTAATGTAACACAAATTTTTGCTTCTGTCAATAAAAACTTTAGGGTGGAAAAGTAAAAACTCACGATTAAAAAGAAAAAAATAAGATATTTTTTAAATTTTTGCAACACAGAGTGGATAGACTGAAAAAAACCCACACCCCTCCTTACAAGTTATTACCTACCAATAGCTATCCTATAGCTTTTAACTTTCTGAGTCCAAGGCACTTCTTGCTCTTCTGGTTTCTCTACATCTTTTTCTCATTCTGCAACCACTGTTTTAAGTTCGGTAGCGCTTTTTCCATCGTTACTCTTATCATCCAAGGTTTCCATTGATGCTAAGCCTGCTTGGGCCTGTTGATTGGTCAAGTTTTTGCGAGTCGGGACTCTTCTTCATTCGGTTGAATACCGACACTAAGGGCAATCTGATCGTTTCGAGAAGTTTGCGTTTATCTTTGGTTTCAGTGCTTTTTTCACCTGCGAAAATATAAATTAGCTGTACAGGGTGACTAAACTTAAGTCGGAACTACCGTTAACTTTTTTTTATCTTTGGACAAACCACGAAGGCTAAAAGCCTAAATACTAACGTACCGTGGATGTCTTAAGCGAGGTAAGAGGGTGTTTGTTGACACGGGACTTAAATACTTGAAGATTTGCAGGAGAAGGAAAAACCTCTGTGGGCGGCTGGTTCCACATTCTAGAAACTCTAGGGATAAAAGAACGAACAAAGTGGAAAATTCAGAGGCCTGTCCAGTTGGACCGTATAGGGATGCATACGCGCGGCACCACGAGTTTCTCTGTTGGGAACCGTGAGTGGAGGAACTATACTGGACACTTTTTCAGAGCAGAAGCCATGAAAGTACCTATAAAAAGCGATAAATTCCCCACAGCCCAACGATGGGCAAGAGAGGAAGCCTTTCTGTAAATGAAGGATTATCAATGAGATGAATAAGCTCTTCTTTGAATGGAATCAAGGATCCTTAGGGTCGTGGGGAAGCCATACCCCAGATATGAGAACAATATTTCAAGGGAGGTCGAATTTGGGACACATATAAAGTGTATAAATTAGAAGGGGAAGAATACTTTTTGGCTTGAAAGAAAATCCAAGCTTTTTGAAGCTGCCGTGGCTATAGATACAATGTGTTTATGCCAGTTAAGGTTACTTTCAAATGTGATGCCCACAAGATTGAAGGTGTCTTTGCTCTGTAACTTCTTTGTTATTGGAGATACAAAGTCGGTTAAATTAGAAAAGTAATAGAATTTTTCCCGCTGATTAACGTGCTGCTAAGAGAAAAACAATTGAACATCAGATTTGTAATTAATTGCAAAAAATGTACATTTTTTAAACATCCTGTATATTATATCACCGATAAACAGGTATCTTAAAGAGCCTTAAGTAAATACCTTATTTGATATGTCTATCTCTTATAGTTTTAAAAATATGGCCATCTAAATCTGAGAATTTACTTAAATTTTTATTATATCATTACAGCTCTAAGCTATACATCCTACACTTTATTGAGAAAAATACCTGACAACAAAAATATATTTTTATTGTGGTAACTATGATTACTAATATTTTAAACCAATAAAATACATTTTTGTTCAGGTTTTTCTTAATTTATAGTGCCCAAAGAGATATCTCAAAACGGCTGCCTAAATCAACTTTTACCAGACATACCTTTTTTTATATTAAATTTGTTAAATAATAATTTTTGTCTAAAAGTTATATACAAAGTGGTTAAAAAAAAATTGCGTTTTAATTTGTGCAAGATACCGCAGGTGACGCCCTCTAGAGTTTATAATAAAATTGTTAGCAGATTTTAATTGGTCACCTTTCAAAGCCCCTCTGGCCAATTATTGCGACACTGTTATTAAAAAAATTATTAATACAAACCTAAAAGTAGAATACATTTTTAAAACATTGTATTTCCGAAACCATTTACTTTTTGTACTACAGGTAGTCATATTTCAGCTTCAAGAATTTGTAGTAGAATTATTTTCGCATCCTTGTATAAAATTTAAGTTAGAATATGATGCAACATTCAAAAATTAGATAAAAAAATCCGAATTGCATTATATTAAACTTTTTTCAAAAAATTGTTTTTATTATTTTTATTACTTGTATAATTTTGATGAAGTTAGCAAGTACTTTTGTATCATTAAGGCGCATATTAAGCCCAAACTTTATTAAATTTATTAAGTCCAAATGTCTCTTAAACGGCACCTGAACAAATATTTTGACCAAAAATGTACACCACTGACTTATGTATGTGTTATTTCTATTTTAATGTATTTTTATTTATTTAAAGGGTATGGTTTGGAGTAGGGCTGGCAACCGAAACCGGTTTTTCGATTAACCGGTGAACCGGTTTTCGGTTACCCGCGGTTTTGGCCAAAACCGAAAACCGGTATTCAAAAACCGGTATTTGAAAACCGGTTAACCGGTTTTCGAGTATCGGTTAACCGGTTTTAGAAAAGCGGTTTTCAAATACCGGTTTTTCGGATAATCGGATTTCGACTACCGGTTTTTGAATAATCGGACCAAAATCAGAAAGCGGTTCTTCGAATATCAATTAATAGGTTTTGGGTTGATTGCGGTTTATATCTAAAAAAGGAAAACCGTTCATTTTGTAAAATCGGATATTGGTTGACATATTATACAGGGTGGTTCATTTAACCTTAGACAGGTAAATAACCAGAAAACGGCGCATTTTAGAAGAAAATGTTTCTAGTAAGAATTGTTTGAAATAAAGGGGCAAATTTAATGGTATTATTTTAAAGACCGTTTTCGGTTTTAAAAACCGATTTCGGTGTATCGGTTTTGAAAACTGTTTTCGGTTTTAAAAACCGGTTTTTAATACCGGTTTTTAAAATTTTAATTTTTTCCAACAAATTAAAATCAAATTAACTTAAAGTAAACATTACCTTCTTCTACATCTCCAGTCTTACTTTTCTTAAAAATATTGGGCAGGGGTAATTTTATTTTCGTCTGCCCTGACGCAGCCTCTTCTTTCTTCTCTTCATCTTGCTGAATAAGTTCGGTGCCTTCGGTCTGGTCCTCCTCCTTATTATTAAAGAAATATATTATGTAAATATAATATAATATTATGTAAAAGTTATATTTAACATAAAAATACATTAACACGAATGTATACTTACTTTTACTAGTAATATTTTGAACAAATATATCTTTATTTTATTTAATTTTATACAGGGTGTTTCTAAACAAATTTTACGACCTGATTTCTTGTTTAAAAAAGGGTAGTTTGCTTTATAAACAGGGGGTCAAAGGTTAGGGAGATTTCGCAAAAAAAAAAATAAAAATTAAAAAATAGTCTTTATTTTTTACCTTTAGAAACAAATAGAGTTTTGTGTTTAAACTATGGAGTAATATCAAATAAATAAATATTACAAATGCCTTAATACCAGATAAGAGATTTATTATATATTCCCCATCCACACATGTTTTGGTTTACATTAAAAAAATTTATTTAAAATTGGTAGGTTTATTGAAAAAATATAAAAGTTAAAAAAATCTAAATAAATCAGGCTATCCAAATTGATATTTTTCCATGTCACTTTCTATGTCACTCTTTAGATTTGGTTAGCAAGAGTGCTAAGGGTAACCACTTCCATTAATCCTAAAAATGTAAAAATATTCAAAAGCGTATTTTTATAATAGCAAAATTTTTGCTTTTGAGATAAAAAATAAAAATGTTGTTTTTTGGCAATTTTTGTACCGTACCCTACTGGTTGACTTTTGACCCCATGTTTATAAAGCAAACTACCCTTTATTTTGAACAAGAAATCACATCATAAAATTTTTCGCATTTGTTTAGAAACACCCTTTATGATATATAATCACCTTGCAATGCTCTTTCGACTTGCTTCTTGTAAAAAATCCAGGCATCTGAATACCCCCGATAGGAATCTTTTTGGCTTGACCTCCATACCTTCCTTGATTTCTTTAGCGGGTTTCTTATCTTCTGCCGATTCTGTCAACAAGAATGTATTTGTAAAATCAATAACACAAAAACATAAATAGAACAATATTCCACACATAGAGTGACACTGTAAAGTAATTCACTATACTATGATTATAGAAAACTAGGAGTGAAACAGTAATGCTACAAAAACCTGCTTCAATTTTATATACATACAACTTCCTAATAATTGGAGATACGAAGTCGGTTATTCGGTCGGGTTTTCGATTTATTACAAAAAATGTACTTTTTTTAAATGGAACGCCCTGTATATTATATCACTATTTAAACGATTTTTCCTACGACCACTTGTGAAAATAGTAAATAGCACGCTGGTTTCATGCATAGAAAATGCGTTATATCACACTAGTGTTGCAAAGTACTTTACAGCACTAGCACCCAGCACCCCTTTTCACTCCCGGTCCCGTAAGTTTGTTTGCTGATATTTAAAAAAAACCGGAATATTTTGGATATGCGCCACTTACGTTTTATTTAGAAGAGTGTCTAATATGTAAGCATCAATAATTTTTAAAAAACCTTAAAATAGCAGAAAACCGTATTAAACTATTATATACTATATAGGGCCTTTTTAAATTCCAAAATGATAAAAGTTATATAATGCTTTTAAGTAGGTGATTTTCGATGTAAAAATATTGTCAAAACAGTATAATATAGAGGTGAGGAAAAGTACATATCACACTAGTGTTACAAAGTAAAAATCACCCTAGTGTTGCAAAGTTCTCAATTGTTTTTTTATTTTTTCTGTAAAGACAAACTTTAATTTTTTTGGTGAATAATTTGTGGTTGTAGGAAAAATAGTGTACAGTACTCGTGTGAAAATGACTTTCTTACACTCGTGGGTTTGTCGCACTCGGCTAACGTCTCGTGCTACAATATTCCCACTCGTGTGATATTAGTCATTTTCCACACTTGTAATGTAATATACTATATCAAAGAGCTTTAAAAAAGTCCACATGTGATATATTCATATACAGGGTGTAACTAAATAAGTGTAAAACATTTAAGGAGGTGATTCCTCATTGAAAAATATGAAAAAAGTTCCTATAAACATGGGTCCGAAAATGCATAGTTTCTAAGATACAGGGTGTCCAACATTTAGGTTCAACATTCACCTTCTTTAATCTTCAGTTGACCTTCACTTTTTAATGTCATTAGATAGTCCTTAAAAAGTTAAGATAGGAAAGTAAAATTAATTTTGCTCTATCTTTAACTGTTTTTGCTCAGTAAATTCACGTCCCAAGAAACATGCAATAAAGTGGTTTTTATTTTTTTTTCTCGAAAACGAAGCAAGATACAAAAAAATTCAAGAGATAAAAAGTTGTATTTTCAGTTGCTTATTCTAAAAATAAAATAAAAAAGTTACAAAAAGTCAGTGGCGTACATTTTTTTACAATTATTTTCGATAAGATGTCCCGTGAGACGCCACTGGGCTTAATATTTTTAATTTAATTATGCCTAACTTTTGCCCTTATTACTAGAAATAACACAGAGAAATTTCAAGAAAATCGGTTACATGGTATTCAATATAATTACAAAAACCTATTTTATTTAAAAAGTTTAACACCCTGTATCTTGGAAAGTATGCATTTTCGGACCCATGTTTATGGGAACTTTTTTCATATTTTTCAATGAGGAATCACCTCCTTAAATGTTTTACACTTATTTAGTTACACCCTGTATACAATTTTTAATAGTATCGGAATGATGGCTATCCTCGGGAATTTAGAAGTAAACCAGCATTTTTAAAAAAGATACCTTATATATTACATCTCCAATAAATAAATATTTTAAAGAGCTTTCAGAAAATACCACATTTGATATGTCTATCTCACTATGGTTTTGGAAATATGGTCATTCAAATCTAATAAATAGTAGATATAGTGTCTATTTCATCTTCGACACTAACCTTAGTGCTCAGAGCAGAAGATATAATGGAAGTTTAATATAATTTTTAGATTTGAATGACCCTATTTTTTAAACTATAAGAGATAGACAAATCAAATGTAAAAATTTCTTAAAGCTTTTTAAAATTTCTATTTATTGGTGATGCATTATACAAAATGTTTTATTTAAAAAATGCCGGTTTACTATTAAATTCCCAAAGATGAATATATTTCCGAACTATTAAAAAGTTGGATATTACATGTAGACTTTTTTTTAAAGCTCTTTGATAAATCTTTTCGAATGGTGATATAATATACAGGGTGATCCATTTTAAAAAAAGTATTTTGTTTTTCGGTTAGCAGCATGTTAAACAGCGGTAAAAACTACACCAATTTAACCGACTTCTTATCTTCAATAATAAGAAAGTTAGCAATAGTGCCGCCTTAAGAAAGATCACCCTGTATAATTCACTTTAACATTATGGTGCACTCGTTAGGGTTGCAATTGTTACTGTTGATATACAGTGAGGACCTAAAGTACGTCCCCCCTCTAAAATCTGAACTGTGTTATATTGTAATGAAATTTGGAACAATAATATAGGAGCAAAGTCTGCATTTTTGACAAATTTATGACATATTTACATCTCAATATGGCTGAAAGTATTTTCGGAATATTTTTTTAAATGGAAAGGATGGTCGTGTGATATTTCATTTTGAAGGCATGCACAAAACATTCTTTAATTTTAAAACCCTCTATTTTAGGACTTTTTAAACAAAATCCAATAATGCTTCTTTCTATGTTATGACTACGCTGTTTATAACACACTTTTTACCCAAGGTTAGTTTATATTTATAAGGTTGCGACATATCCTCAACTTTTAGGCGGTTCGAGGTCGGGGACGCAAGGAAGGGCACTTCTCGGAGAAAAAACTCCAGGTAAAAATCAAAGCTAAAGCTCAATCCAGTGGCGTCTAGAATTTGCGCATTTAATTTTGCATTGTGTTGGAAGTGATATTTGTTGAAAGATGTAATTCCAAATGTTTTTTATTTAAAGTAAAAGAATTTACAACTTAATAACAATTAAAAACTGTTGTGTAAACGGTTGTTCTATTAATACAATACTGTATATCTCCGGCACTGAACAACATGGCCGAAAAATGGGAGATGTGACGTCATAACACGTCAAAGCAATATGGCCGAATGTCGTGACCTTATATAGACCGACTTTGCTTTTTACCTATAGCTATAAAAATAGAAGGTCATTATTTACTGTTTCTGCCATACTGCTTTTAAAAATCTGCCTTTAAAAATTGGTTAAAATAATAAAACCTTTCAAATTTTAGTCCCTTTTGGGCTAAGAATATTATTGTCAATTTTAATGCAGATTTTAAAAATATTATTAGAACATATAAACATATGCATTTTTCTTGTTAAAATCACCTAAGAATTCACACCCTCAACAGGTTATTTGGAAACTCCTGTATAATTTTATAAAGGTAACAAAATAAATTACAAAATGTACAATAAAATGCTTTTAACCTTCATTAAAGAAAGAACCAGTATAAATAATTTAATAACCATTAAAGAGTAAGTAGGAGTTTTTATTGGCGAAAATAAGAAGATATTAAAATAATTTTTGAAATGATTTGCCTTGTATGATACTAAATTTAAACCTATACACATCTTCAAAGTATTGCAGATGAGTAGGTGATAATAAAATTTAAGTTTATCCTACAAAATTGAGTAATTTACATAATTAAAGACATGTACATTCTGCATCATGTAGATGGTGTCTCTGGTACTTTAAAATTAAAAAAAAGTTTGTTGTTTAAATTGTTAAAAATATGTATATATATGCAGTGTGTCCAAGATAAGGAGATAAGGATCTAAGCATGGGTATCTCAGTACCTATTGAAGATACAGCTTAGGTTAAATTAGGAAAAAGTTGTGTTTTTAAAAAGCTTATTTACATGCCGTTTAGAAACTTGAAAAATTTTCATGGCCTGCTGAGATATTTGGCAAAAACGAAAATTTGACTATATCGATTTTATTTTTTCTGACTTTATTTGAAGAGATATGAAAAAACTAATAACACTTTTCCATTGGCACTTTTTAACTACTACATGATGGTATTTTTAGATTTTATACCCGACGTTTCGTTTTCAAGAAACCATCATCAACTTTATTTTTTTATATGGCTCGAAAAAAGTACCCCTGTATCTGATCCCATTTTTCATTACAAATTTAACGATGTATCACATGTCATATTTTAAATTTTAGTTAAAAGAAAAATTGCATTTCTATCTATTTTTTAAAGTTATTTTTAAGTAGGCCTTGCAAACAAATGCTTGGACGTTAATACCTGTTACCGTATCTGTAACATAATTTAATATCATTATAAAATAGTATTTGTCCTTATTACCCTGCTTGTCGAGTTGTTGTTTTTAGAGCAATTGTTCTTATTGTTACTGTTGTCTCTATTATTGTTTATTGGTGAATAGCTAATATCTTATTGTATTATTACGGTCGAATATGCAGGATGGCCATTATAGCCATGAAGATAAGTTTGACATGCTAACATGCTACATTTTGTGCTGCAAAAATAAATGAAGGTATCATTTCTGCTAGTTAATAAATTATGGTAAATACATGGACCTGGTATTTTAGTTCCTAAAATTCCACCACATAGTAAACCCAAAACGTTCTTGATGTTTTAATATTTTTCGTAACACGCCCGGATTTGTTCGGGCCCTAGTAATGCGTATTGCGTATAAAGACAACTGTAACAATAAGAACAATTGCTCTAAAAACCAACTTATAACTTGACAAACAGGGATTAATAACTACAAATACTATTATTGCATAATCTTCCTTATCTTGGACACACTGTATATTTTATTGAATTAAGAGTTTAAAAAAGCTTCTAATAAACACAACAAAATTTTAATCCAAGTAAAGCAAAACATATTTTGTTGCAGGTTGGGACCATTTTTCAAAACAAAACTTAGGTAAAAAAATATATTATCAGGATCATTGTTTAAGCAATGAAAAATAGGTTATTTATGTACAGGGTTTTCATTTATGTTTTGCCACCTACTTTTATCTACAAGCAGAAGGATAGAAAAAAGACATCCCTGTATAAAAGTTTCATATTTTTTCATCTTTTAGCTTTTAAGCATAAAAAAGAAACACTGCAGAACATCTATACAGGACGTTTTTTATCAGCTAGCTTGTACTAAAAAAACTATCAAAAGACGAAATTAACTCCAAACTAAATGGATATTTAAAAAATAATAATATTGATTAAAAAAAAATCCTTTTTTATCCATAACTTTCCTACAACTTCAGATATTTGCACAAAAATTTGGTAAGCTTCTTTTTAAACCATTAGATTACATTATTTGCTGTAAATGTTTAAAAAAAAATCACCAGTGGCGTTCAAACAAGATTTTTATAGAATTTTTTCAAAGAAAAAGTAGTATGCTACTGCTTTTTTAAAAACTTTAACACTGTATTTCGGAAATAAAGCATTTTCGTACATAATTTTATTTGTAAAATATTCTTATTATTTGCATTCTATACTGTGTTACGAGGAATATAAAAAATATATATAAAAAAACCCTATATGAAGACCAAATCATGTCACACAGAAAAATCTTACCTATATTCTTTTCTTCATTTTCTACATTTTAGAATTTTTTCCCGCTCTTCCTCTTTGAATGCTCTTTTTTGTCTTCAGTTAAGGCTGCAGGAGCCAACCTCCTGTGGTGCTGGTTCAGTTTGACTCATTTTTTCTAAAAAATAAATAAATAAATAAAAACCAAATTTATAAAAAAACATTTTCTCACACGTTTCCTTTTTTTCAAATTTTTTTGTAAATATAAATTTAATTGATCAAACATTTTTTGTTACAAAACCTAATGCAGAAACTATTAAAAAAAAAAAAAAACGTTTAAAAATATTTAAATTTACACAACAATTTTCAAAGCTACTTTAATTATTGTTTTAAGCCTTGGTTTGAAAATAATTCTTGAACCTCAGAAGCATTTAGGCTATCTACTTGTTATATTATTTATTTTTAGTATTTTTTTTTATTATTTTATTTTATATAATAATAATAAAACACATTTCTTAAAAAGTGGACAGTGGACTTCAGCCCAAATGCTTCTGAGGCACAGAATTGCGAGATTACGACTGTGTTGCTTCATAAAAAAAATTGTTTATATGAGTATATTCTGTAAAATAAGTGTGTTATATATATTCCCCCTTCTATTTGCACATAATTCTTAATTTAAAGCTAAATTGGCACATGTAATATTTGACGGTGCCACCTCTAAAAACCCGGGTTTTGCTGTGTATTTTTACACCTTTTATCAAATAAATTGCGAAAGTTTCCTTAAAAAAAACCTGCAACCTTGTATATGTCTCAGGCAAATGGTTATTTTAGGCAAATGCCTTCTGCCTGGGCAAATGGTATATTTTCATTTTCAAATGCCGATTTGCTCTAGTCAAATAGCATTTGATGCTGTTTGGAAAACCAATTTTAGGCAAATGGAAATAGAATTATCTTAAATAACCAGATGCTGGTCATGCGGAACCAGTCACATTTGGGGGGGGGCATGGTTAGTTCTGGTTAGTTAAATCTTTTCTTTAATTTCTTAATAAAGCAAACTAAAAAAAAAAAAAAATTTACTTACCAAAACTAACCATGACCACCCCAATGTGACAGTTTTGTATTACAGACTATAGAGCTCCAAGCCCATCAAAATACATGTAAGCTTTTGCTTTTTACTGCCGAAAACACACTGTACACACCTAATATATTAAATATAACACAGTCATTTGCCTAACATGGGTACCACGGCAAATGCATTTACCTACAGGCAAATGGTTTTAAATAAAAATCTAGTCCATTTGCCCAGGCAGAGAAAAGAGCATTTTGCCTGGGCAGACGCTCATTTGCCTGCTGACATAATACACTGCTCCACCATGGCCTGCTGTGATTGGAAACAACTGAAATTGGTGCAGATAATACCAAATTTTCTTTAAAATCAGTTATGAGAGCTGGTAGGTAAAAAGGTAATTTTCTAGGAAGCCTGCGACAACTCGCGGATTTTTGACGAAATTTGAGGTATACGAAGAGGTTATTTGGGGCGCTGATCACGAATCTGAAAGAATTTCGGCGGAAACGTTTCGTTCTTTGATATATTCATCATCAGACTTAAAATTTAACCTAATCCTATTTTTACAACATTCCCCCTTCTTTTGTACACAATTTTTGATTTAAAGCAAAAGTGGCACAGAGATATTTTATTTTTACCTATTAAAACACCGTTCTTTTACGTATTTTACGTTATTCTTTGCATTTAATTGCATGGCTATACTTTGAATTACTTCAATCCCAGTGTGCCATGAAGCCCTATGTGTACGTATGGTTGCCGCATTTATCAAAGAAAAGCCACGCAATTTAATGCAAAAATAATGTAAGAAGCAGTAGAAGTCAAGAATGGTTTGCAAAAGAAGAAGGGGGAATATGGTGAAAATAGAAGCTTTAGTCTCAAATGTTTGAACTTTGATGATGAATATCTCTGAGAACTGAAACGTTTCCGCCAAAAGTCTTCCGAGATTCGTGATCAGCGCCCCAAACCCTTCTTATACAAAATTTCGTTAAAATCGGAGTTGCCGCAGGTTTCTAGAAAGAGTACCTTAAAAAATTTGGTAATTTTCTGAAACCTGCGGCACAGCCCGATGACGAAGATTCTTTGGCTGCTACGGGGATTTTTAGGGTGCTGATCACGAACCTGAAAAGAGTTTTTGGCGGAAACGTTTCTGTTCTCAAGATATCCATCATCAAAGTTGAAAATAAAACTAATCCATTTTCACTATATTCCCTCTTCTTTTTGCACACAATTCTTGATTTAAAGGTGAAGTGGCACACAATATTTCGTTTTTCACCGTTTTAAATCCCCGTTTTTCTATGTATGTTAAATTAGTTTTGCATTTATTTGCATAGCTCTTACTTTGAATCATTTCAATCTCAGTGTGCCATGAAGCCCTATGTGATGTATGGTTGCGGCATTATCAAAGTAAAAGCTATGCAATTTAATGCAAAAATAATGTAAACAACGTGAAAAACGTGGTTTTAAAAGGTGAAAATCAGAAATATTGTGTGACACTTTTAGCTGGCAAATCAAGAATTGTGTGCAAAAAGAAGGGGGAATATTGTAAAAATAGGATTAGTTTTAAAATTCAAGTCACGATTGATGAACATCTTAAAGAACGTATGTACGTTTCCTGCCAAAAAATCTTTTAGATTCGTGATCAGCGCCTCAAAAACCCCCGTATACCAGAGCCCGTTAAAAAATCGGAGTTGCCGCAGGTTTCCTAGAAAATTACCTTAAGAATTTTTTAGACAATAAGAAAGAAGAAGAAGAATTTCTAATTTAAAATCAAATTATTTACATATTTCAAGAGATATATTATGGAAATTCAACCCGCATGTTCAATAATGGAACAAAATTAATCTTTTAAACAAGGGTCAATGGCAAAGGCTACACTCTATTTATAGGCAATTGCTCAATTCTTCCTTAATTTAAACATTACTAAGAAACTTAATATTTTTATTAGTTATGAATAGGCCTACACAAAAAAGAATGTATAAGAAAATTGGTCTATTACTTAAATAATGTACATCCTACAGACTCATCAATCAACACCATCCTACATAACACCTAATAAAATGATTTTGCTAAATTTAACGGTAATTTTATGAAGAGAAACATACCTTCAAATATGGAATACAATTCCAAAAAGCCGGTAGCTATTGTTCAAGCCCTTTTAGAATATCGATTTTTCACTTTAACATAGACACATGCGCTGGAAATTTAATTTAGAGGATTAGTTTTATTAAAATACTACCTTAAATAAGTAATAATCACTACTTATAATCGCACTTATTATTTTTAGATATTTTTAAATTAATTTTTTTTAAGTTTTAATTAAAAAAATTAGGAAGTTAAAAACACAAAGCAAACCTTGTTTAGTGTTAGCGTCTTTTTCAAAACAAAACAAAGCGAATGTTGAATATCGGGTGGGGATCATTCTATTGTCAAATTACAGCTTTCGTTTAGTGTCATCATTTCAGTTGGATGAGTTGTTACAAGTGAGACACAAACAATATTCTCACAAGGTAGACAAGAAAAGAAACAGTTTGGATTACATCACTTCCCGATTTAAATAAACCTTGATAATAATAAAGATATCTTTAAAAATGTTAGGTAGAACGTTAAACTTACCAATAGATGGCCATGCAATTAAAAAGGTTAATATTGTCGAAATCCAAAAAAGTTTTTTTGTTGTTTAAGGAAAAAGAGTAGTTTTTGAAAAAAATTGAAATTTATGGATTAAAAAGAAAAAAATTAAAATAATTAAAACAATTATAAATTATATAAAATATTAAGTTATTTTGAATTAAAAAAGGACAGAGTTTGTATGACGTCACATGTCAATAGTGGAAAATGGTGGATGACGGATTTCTAACCCTTTATTTTTTTGTGGGGTGTGTTTGTGAAGTTTGTACGTTAAGCCAATTGTTTACAAATCCAAAAACATAAAGTTTATCTAGTGGTAAGTATTTTTATTTAGGTTTTCTTGTTTTTAAAGCAGTTATAGCGTTTTTAGAGAAAGGTCGTATGTACGTATCACTTGGCTTGCCTTTATTATAAATTAAACAGAGTTTATGTATTATAGTTCTCAAAGAGTATTTGTTATTGTTAAATCACCAAATTCTACATATGTTACATGTTGAAATGCCTAATTCGTAGCTTAAAATGCTACAAAAATGTTATTATTTTAGTATTATTTATTTTGTTTTGTTTGGTTCCTTCAAAACAAACTAATAATCCAGGGTTGCTAAAAATTTAAATATTCTGTACCAAAATTCATTTGTATTGTACCAGAGTGGGTTTAAATGTACCACAGTTCTCTTCCCTTAAGCTTTTTAGTGTACATTTACAACCAATTTGGAAATTTCAAATTGACATTTGAACAATTGGTTAAACTTTACTTGTCAAATCCAAATTTGATAAGTGAAGTTTAACCAATTGTTTAAATGTCAAATTAAAATTTCAGAATTGGATGTAAATGTAGCATTATGAACTAAGCTTAAGACACCTACGGTACGTTAGTATTTAGGCTTTCAGCCTTCGTGGATTGTCCAAAGATAAAAAAATGCTTTAGCTTAGTTCATAATGCTGATTAACATTGCATAGAAAGGAAATTTCTTCTCTATTGAGTTACAGAATCCGCCTGCTGAAAGATAATTTTGGGCAACCAACTTGTCACATGCCTAAAAACGTTTGTAGGTAGCAAGCTTATAAATCGACGAAATATTTGTTTTCGTGGATTTTAAGTTATGTCAAACACGTTTTCCAGTACCGCTTTCTAATGTTTCAAGCACAATTTTTAGAAATTAAGCAACAAAATACCATAAATTTAGCGTTCATTATCAGATATAAATGTACCACATATGGTACAACTCGATTACTGCGGCAACCATGCTAATAGGGATTTTTATTTTTGTTTGCAAGGCGCATTCCGCATTCAGCTGATTTTGACATTTCAATTTTAAAAAGATTTTTTATCTTGCCAAACAATTTTGAAAATCCGTTAAAGTGTTTTTGTATTTTTGTAAAATATTTGTTATAGTTCAAACATTTATTTTTTATGTACAAAGTAAAATGTCATATACAGACTTCAAACAAGTAAACGAAAAATTAGTAGACAAAATTCTAGAACAAGGACAAAGGTTAAGAAATGCTATGGTCCAATCAATATTACAAAACGATCCATTAAGTTCGGAAATTATTTATAACAAACATTATACAACACCCGTATCAAGCACTAATACACTTTTAGAAGAAAAATCAGGCGATAAAAAGTTGTTAGAAGCTTTTTAAACGGAGACTTTTTAACGAAAGATGAGGAAGAAACGGCACTAAATACTATAAGAACTATGTCTGTTACTGACGTTTGTAAAACTACTGAAAGAACTCTGAGTTCTAAATGTTTCTGTGCCACTTGTAGTGCTTATCATCAAAATAATTTAAAATGTGATTTAAGACGGACAAAATGTGATAAAGAAAAGTGTATATCCAATAAAATTACACCATCTATTAAAGAGAATAATTCTGATTATTTACATATAATAAAATATGCAGACTCTTTAAAAATTATATTACAAAGTATTCATTTAAACAATTTGGGAAATAAAAAAGTTTCATGTAATGCCACTAAGAAACATTGTAATTTTGGAATAGGCGAAACATATTTTGTTGAATATTGCATTCCAAAAATTTTCACTGATGATATGTCTAGGAGAAAATCCAAAATTGACAGTGGTTTAGATAGTAATCATGTAAGAGTTTGCGCAAGAAAGAGTAATGAGGGTTGGTAAATATATTATTCTTATTATTTACTTTATAAAAGAGCTATGCACATTAAATAGAGTACCACATACATTAGAACTTGTTGCTCTAATACCCTTTTTAGTTAGTTAGTTAAAAGTTATGGTAATAGTTCGATATAGCGGTTTTCGCTATTATAAGAGAATTTTGAAAAATTCTTTTTAGGGCGTTTCTATAGGTTGATTATGACACAAATCTGTGTGCGCGTTTTCCAAAATCTATTTCTATAATTTATTATTAATAAAAACATATTAAGGGACGGTGGAGTGAACAGGGGTGCTGGGTGGGGACAAAACAGTATAAATCCAACGTCAAACACAAGAAAACATTAATACACTGCACTCAGGGCACATGAAAAATGTAAATTAATTTTGAAAAGTATTAAATTTTTCGAAAAACTATCCCACACGTATGAGATATCTCATCCACCATTAATTAAAGAAGGAAAATAGGCGCATTCATTTTGGTCAGCTGATAACATGAAGTTCGTCATTATAAAAATGACAGTCTTGATAGAAGCAGCGTTGCCAAACTTCTTATGAAGAATTAACACCAAGCCTATTTCGGGGATTATCCACCATTTCCATGAGAAACAATGGTATTTTTTGTAGAAATGCCTCCTTCTTTATGTTTAGGTATTTTCCTTTTTCTCTACAAATTATAATAGGAAGAAGGAATAACTTAATTTTTCATATGAATTTTGTCCTGTATCTTCCTTTTTTTTAAGCTATTGACACTTTCTCACTTTATTTGGCAACATCGCAAGACATTTACAGTTCTATTGCAAACTCTTCTTTTTATGCAGTGACAGTCATGGCGTGATTGTTGAACTATTATTTATTTTTAATTTTTTTAAACAATTTTTGGACATTTTGTAAACAGAAACTGCGGTGTGTACTCTGAAATACTGTTTTTGGGCGTTTAATGTAGGATTTCTACTGTTTCGTCCCCACCCAGCACCCCTGTTCACTCCACTGTCCCGTAATATGTTTTTATTAATAATAAATTAAAGAAATGGATTTTGGAAAACGCGCACACAGATTTGTGTCATAATCGACCTATAGAAACGCCCTGAAAAAGAATTTTTCAAAAATCTCTTATATTAGCGAAAACTGCTATATCGAACTATTACCGTTAAAAGTTATTTTCTGTGACTACACAAAGTATAAACCCTTTTGAGATAATAAATATTTGGAAATATAAATGTACATCAAATTATTTGTAGTTCTAGACAATTTTTCTTTCTCTCTATCTCAGAAACTTTTTTGGGCAGAAAACATAGGAAAAAGCAAGGTTAGTTTATATTTATAAGGTTGCGACATATCCTCAACTTTTAGGCGGTTCGAGGTCGGGGACGCAAGGAAGGGCACTTCTCGGAGAAAAAGTTGGCAAGACTGGGTAAAATCAAAGCTGATGATCAATCCAGTGGCGTCTAGAATTTGCACATTTCATTTTGCATTGTTTTGGAAGTGATATTTGTTCAAAGATGTAATTCCAAATGTTTTTATTTAAAGTAAAAGAATTTACAACTTAATAATAATTAAAAACTGTTGTGTAAACGGTTGTTCTACTAATACAAAAAACTGTATAACTCTGGCACTGAACAACATGGCCGAAAAATGGGAGATGTGACGTCATTACACGTCAAAGCAATATGGCCGAATGTCGCGACCCTATATAGACCGACTTTGGGAAAAAGGTTGCAAAGATTACCTTCAGTGGTACATACAGGGTAGCCCAAAAAATTGTTAGATTTTAGAGGAATTCATGCTAGTGTATGTGCCGCCCTCTAGTTAACAAATAAAAATTAACATTAGATCTGTATTTTTCAAGTCAAACAAACAATCCTTTATCACAAGTTTTATTTTATCATTTAAAACATATCCAATCATTATTGAAATAAAGTACAAATATATATTTTTTAAATTTGTCTTTTTGTACCAGGTGTCAAGTTATTAATTTACGCCCCACTTAACATTTTTTTAATCGTAAAAAATAATTAAAATTATCAGTTTGTTAGGTTAATTATGTAGTTCCTGAATTAGTAATCAGATTTTTATTATCTCTTAAAATATACAGGTTCTAACAAAAGTATGATTTTTTTTAAACACCCTATATCTATATATTATTTCACCATTTAAAAGATCTTTCAAAAACCTTTAAAAAAAAATACCATATTTTATATACCTATCTCAGTTAGTTTTTCATTGGTTGAAATCTTGTATTGATTCCACTTTCTCTTTTTTCCATTTTTTTTGTCATTTGGTACATTTACTTTCAAATAAATAAGTTAAAAGTAAGATATTTATAAAAAATAACGTATTTACTTAATTTTATTTTTTTATTTTTAGTTATTTATATCAGGCAAATATTTATTCACAGTGTTAATAACCTCTACGAAAGTAATTTGGAGGACTATGATATTTCTTTCTTTGTGAGATATAAAAGTAGAGGTCAGAAATGTTTACTATTACTGGGTGTAGCAAAATTTAACCTAGCACAGCTGAAGAGTGCTAGAAATTTTTCATGTTGTAAAACATTACCAATACATTTAAATGAAGAATCTCCTATTGTTATTGGCACAATCAAAGTCACTTTACAGCTGGGATGTGGGAAAATCTATTTTGGACAAGAATTTGTTGGTATGATTGTTTTTTTTTCCTTGGTCTCATACTTTGGTAAAAATGGCATAATATGTCAATACACTGGTCTGCAACAAAATCCTAGTTTAAATAAAAATGCGATAAATATGAAACATTAACTCAAACTCAAAACTCAAAATATGCTTTATTGTCCAAAGAACAAAATTCTCATTGACAAAGCGATAAAAAAATATATACATTTAAGAAAATAAAATTTATATATATATATACACATCTAAATTAACAAGGTAGATTAAATGATTGTCATTAAATGCAAAAAAATATATAACAAACATCTACATAAAAAGCAAACAACAAATTTTAAAACCGTCAGTATAAAAGATAAAACCATGAACAATGTACAAACAATTAAAATAAGGTCTACCAAAATAAAGCTACAAAACAACACTGACTCTGTAACTTAAAAAAAAAAAACCTTTAAAAAAAAATGTCAAATTATTATTTAAAAAATGTAAAGGTATCATTTAAAAAGGAATACAGAAAAAAACACATCACAAAAAAAAAAGTCCATAGTTATAAATATACATACATACATAGAAAAAGAACAAACAAGAAGAAGCAATTTTTGGCTTAACAATAAAAATATTTATATTTTAAATTCAAATGACAGTGACAAATAACATAATATAAAATAGAGAAAAGAAAATACAAAAATTAATTTTACATCTAATATAATTTATAGTATCACAGACATATTATCATCAAAATACTCCGAGAGCGAATAATAGGCTTTCGGAAGTAGCAACTCCTTAACTGTGTGCCTAAACTTTTAAATGGGCGCACTGCCCTTATTGTAGCAGGCAAATGATTAAACATTTTTTGGAATTATAATAAATAGATTTTTGAATAAGTGTGCTGTGTGGTATAGGTAATGGTATGTTTCCAATTTGCCTGGTATTATAACTATTACCTACATTTATGACCTGACCGTTCTTTTTGTAAACAAGACAGACAGTTTCTAATATAAAAATACTGGTAAGTGTTAAAATTTTATACTTAATGAACAAAGGTTTGCAGGAGTCTCTAACTTTTGCCTTACACATGTATCTAATGGCGCGCTTCTGTAGTATAAAGAGAGAATTTAACAAATATTTACTAGAATTTCCCCAAAAGGCAATACCATACCTTAAGTGTGAATCCACAAGGGCAAAATACATAGTTCTTACTATACTAAAGTCTAATTCACACGATGCCACTCTCAAGGCGTAACAGCTACTTGCTATTTTACCACACAGAAAATTAATATGACTTTTAAAACTTAGCTTTGCATCTATTATTATTCCTAAGAACCGTGTATCTGTCCTATTTAAAATAACGCTATCATTAAGAATGACATCATCCACAGTACCACTGAAATGCAAAATGTTTGTCTTCGTAACATTGAAAGACAAGTAATTAGCGTCACACCATTTTTTAATTTCAGCGATATCCACAGAGATTTTATTATGTAGCTCCCTGGAATCCCGACTATGCCATAAAATTGTTGTGTCGTCTGCAAATAAAGTAAAATTTCCCGTAATGTTAAGCAGAGTTATGTCATTGATATAAAGCAAAAAAGAATAGGGCCCAAGACGGAACCCTGCGGAACTCCACACTTAATTTTTAATTCTGTAGACTCGGATCCCTGAAATCTTACTTTTTGTGTCCGATCAGTCAAGTAAGATCGGAACCACTGAAGACTTACACCTCTAAAACCATATTTATCAAGTTTTTGCAGCAGTATTTCATGATCCACGCAGTCAAAGGCTTTCGACAGATCACAGAAAACTGCCGCAGCCGCCTCTCCCTCATTTAGATTTAAATACAATATCTCCAAGAATGCAAACACAGCATCCGATGTATCTTTATCATTTTGAAAAGCAAACTGAAAAATGTTTAAAATTGAATTTCTACGCAAAAATGATATTATTCGCTTTTTAACACGCTTTTATTAACTTGGGTTGTAACTATCTATCTATCCATCTGGCTGCCTATGTAACGGAATCTTTGAGCCTAATTTTAACCAACTTCCAGCTATTCGATTTCTTTGAAACTTTGCACACGTATTAAGGAAACATGACAATGCAATAATCTGCAAACAGTATCCCGTTATCTTGTTTTTGATCGCCAGGAAAAAAAAATTCCATTATATTATAAAAACAACACCTAGGTTGCCATCTGTTGGCAACATTTCAAACTTTGCTATTAAATGAAGAAGACATTTTTTAGTGGGTTGCAATATGTTGGCAACGGTCCAAACATTGCCTGGATTGCCATCTGTTGGCAAAATTTCAAACTTTGCTACTTAATGAAGAAGACATTTTTTAGTGAGTTGCAATCTGTTGGAAAAATTTTAAAATTTGCTATTCTTGTTCATTAAAAAAATGTTTCGCCATTTTGTCAAGAGTAGCAAAAACTAAAAAACGAAAAATAATTAATAGTTTAAAAAAACTAAAAAACACGCTTTTATATGCAACCGAACTAAAAATTAGAAAATAATTTTTCATTAAAAAATATTGTCATTTCATAGTAAAAAGCGTGGGGTGATAAATATATTAAATGTTATAATTATTATATTTGCAAATATCTATGATGGAAAAGTTATGAAAAATAGTAAAATGCACCCCACGCTTTTTACTATGAAATGACAATATTTTTTTTTAATGAAAAATTATTTTCTAATTTTTAGTTCGGTTGCATATAAAAGCGTGTTTTTTTAGTTTTTTTAAACTATTAATTATTAACTAGTTTTTCTATAACCTTGGAAAGCGTGGGAGTCTCTGATATAGGTCTTGAATTGGAAGGGGTCTTAATATCTTCATTTTTTGGTATAGGTGTAACAATTGACATTTTTAAAGACTTAGAAAAGGACCCAGTCAAAAAGAGTTATTAATTGCATCCACCAATGCATAGAGAGCAGACTCTGGCAAGTGTTGGAATATCTTAACTGAGATTCCATCCCATCCTGCTGCATGTTTGTTTTTAATTTCAGGAAAGATGCTTTTAATTTCCTGCAGATCAGTAGGCATCATATAAAAAGTCTGTGATATATGTATCTCCCTTAAATATTCAATTGGGTTGTTCCTATTTCTAAGCTTACTAGCCAGCTCACCAGCGATCGTGCAATAAAATTTATTGAATTCATTTGCATCAATTGTAGTTTCATTTCTGATTTTACTGCCCTTCCCCCTCAGCTGATTAATAATTTTCCAACTCTCTTTCTGTTTATTGTGAGAATTTGCTATTCGCTTTTCATAATGTTTCTTTTTGGCCAACCCTATAACATTTCTATATACCTTTCTATACTTCCTTAAATAAGAAACAAAAAAAGTATTATTACTGTGATACTTGCGGATAGTGTGCAAGCATCTAAGATTTTTACTAGACTTTCTGATTCCTTTGGTAATCCAGGGTTTAGTAGATTTTGTTTTAAGTACTTTAAGTGGAAAACAAGAATTAAAGATATTTATTAAACTAACATGAAAATCTGTTAAGGGATCCTGACAATTAAATATAGTTGACCAGTCGAAATTGATACACTCCTGATAAAACTTATCAAAATTACTCTTGCTAAAATGTCTGCCATATTTTTTATGCCGAGTTGCCCTCTGTAAGTTACATGGAATCTTGCAGACAACTGCCTCATGGTCAGAAAGTCCTGCATTTAATATAGTGCAAGAGACGTCCTTCATACTTGAGCACACATAATCTATAAGAAAGGCTTTCTAATTCTGCATCTGCTTTTAGTTTTTTACTATGACATCACAATTTTGTGTAAAGTAAAGCCTTTATTTATAACTACTATAATTTTGCATTTTTGTGTGACATTCTTTCATAAAAACTACTTTATTCTGTACAGATCGTACTTGTGAACTCAAAAACAGATCAAATTAGTAGAAAGAGGGATAAATTAACCGACCCAGGGTGTTTTTACAAAATCAAAAGCACCAATCAAATAACTAGGTACCCCTATTCATCTTCGATGTACCACTAGCTTAACAACACTATCTTATTTTCTGACTCAATTTAATTAAATAGTCCAAATAACTTAGACTTTCACCTCGGAATCTCACATACCCTTATTTTGGTACAAAAATACTCTCCTAAAAATCCCCTATGATATCATTTAAAGAACTCGAAATATGACAGGTCAAATGTCAAAAAACATTTCTTTCGCGAATATCTGGCTTACTTTAATTGCATTTATATTTATTATAAAAGTTGTAGAAGATAAAATTTTTAAAAATTTGATAATAAGCATTTTTTTGTCATACCAACGGATCCGATAATAGAGGGCGTGCAGTGTGTAAAACACTTTGAGTGTATGTGCATACTTAGCACGCAATCAATCGTGATATTTGGCAAATACTTAAGTAAGAAAGATGACATATTAGACTAGAAATCACCATGATTGCGTGCTACACTCTGCGCCCTCTATTATCGGATCCGTTGGTCTGACAAAAAAATGCTTAGAATCAAATTTGTAAAGAATTTTGTGTTCTACAATTCTTATTATAAATATAAATGCAATTAAAAAGTAAGGAACCGAGATATTCGCAAAAACTGACATTGACATGTGACCGTCATATTTTGAGTATCACAATTTTTTATAAAATAAAAACATAAATACTATCAACAAATTATTCAAGAACTTTGATATTCTAATAATACTCTAAAAATAACGTGTCTTTTTGTTGTGTTTTTTTCTTGATTTGCATCCTTGCGAATCTGGATGCAGGATTAGATGTACATGGTTAAAGGTTTAATCAAGTTCTGAGGGCCAAAACCATATTATCATTGTTGCCGATGGTAAGAAGTGGAAATAGTCCAGTGATGAAACAAAAGTCCGAAAAAATACGCAACGTTTAAAATTGATACTGTTTCAATCACAACTACGAAGTAAATGTTTTTCACATTTTAAAACATGCGAAATATTCAGCCACACTACTGAGACTGAGTTTCCTATCGATTTTGCAATCGAAACTTTGAGTGCTTTGAAGATAAATTTTGATACTCGTTTCTCGGACTTTGATGCCATTGCGAATCAAATTAAGATTTTTCAGAATCCTTTTGATACTGACATTGAAACCCTATCTACGGAACTTCAAATGGAAATGATTGATCTACAGTGCAGTGATATAATTAAGAACAAATATCAAAACTCATCTTTGTTGGAATTTTATAAGAGTCTTCCACTGACACAATTTGATAATTTGCATAAATTTGCTCGTGGGCTGTTTTCTGTTTTTGGTACTACTTATTTGTGTGAGAAAACCTTCTCCAAAATGAAGTACACAAAAATGTTTACAGATCTAAATTAACTGATGAGCATCTTAAATCTCTTTTAATAATTGGTACAAGTAAAATTAGTCCACAACTACAAACTATTGTCAGTGGAAAATCTCAATTATCTATCATATCGCATTAGTATTTCATATGTCATTATGTTTGTTATAAGTTATGTGTTTATTTAAAATGTATAAAATGTTAGTTGGATTCATTTCAATAATTTGTTAGTTATTATATACTGAAGTTAAATTTTCTGCATATTATACATGTCTGTGTTTCTTTATCCAACTTATCACATAACCAATAACAATAAGCCTACAACAATGTTATGAGTTAGCGGCTAACTGTTAGCCCATGACCATATCAATGTAGATATCATATTAATAATCTTGTCTAGATCATTTAATTTATTTCTTGTGCTTGGGACGAACTATGTCTTTTAATTTTTTTGTTATTAAATTTAAGATTTAAATTTAAAGCTAAAAACGCGTTTTGAAAAAATACCAATGACCTTTTTATCCTATAGTCTAAGTATAATACAAAAAAACTAGACATGATACATATTTTTTGTTTAGATATTTTTATTTAGAAGTATCAAATCTATAAAAATCGTTCGTAATAATGCAAAGGAGCAGAAACAATTCTTTTTGCAGACCAGTGTAATTAAATTTTAAAATAGGGTGAAAAATAGAATTTTATTTTAGATGCTATAGTCAGTCAAAAACTGCCATCTGATAATACAGATAGTGATGAAGAATATAAAGTAATTGAGGCCAATTTAAAAAGAAATCGTACTAATGATATTACAGTTCAGGAAAAAACCTTGAAGGATACAATAAATTAAATAGGGCTGTGATTGGTACTGACCAAAATATATTTGTACCGCCACCAGTAGTTTCAAAATCGGATCAATTGAGTAAAATTAAAAATTTAACTACCACTCACTTTGTTGAAAAATGGAATCGAGTTCCGAATTTAGATTTAAATATTCAGGTTTGTTTTTTTATAGGGTATATAAAGGGTGTTTTTTAACGATGATATAACTTTAATCTATAAAAAATATGAAAGTAAATATATTGTGATCGAAAACATAATACTATGTAAAAGAACAACTTATTACATTAACGTTTAAAAATTATTTGCGGCATGTGGCCACCGCGGCAGTCTACCAGATAGGCTATTCTTTTAGTCCAATTTTGAGTGACTTTTTCGAGTACTTCCGGTCGTATATCATGAATAACACGAGTAATGTTGGCTTCTAAGGCTTCTATCGTTGCTGGTTTATCAGCATACACTAATGACTTGACGTAGCCCCACAGAAAATAATCTAGGGGCGTCACATCACAGGATCTGGGTGGATAGATAACAGGTCCATTTCTCGAAATTAATTTGTCGCCAAACCTTGTTTGCAACAAGGCGATAGTTTCGTTCGCCGTGTGGCATGTAACGCCATCCTGTTGCATCCACATCTCGTCTGGATCAATATAATCCATATTTTGAAACAAATATTCATGAATCATGGTTCGGTAACGTTCTCCATTGACCGTAACGTTCTGTCCAGCCTCATTTTAAAAAAAATAAGGTCCGATGATCCCATTAGCATGTAAACCACACCACACGGTCACTCTTTCTGAATGTAATGGAGTCTGTTGGATTTCCTGTGGATTAGCATCACACCATATCCGGCAATTTTGTTTATTCACAAATCCAGAAAGCCAAAAATGAGCCTCGTTGCTAAACAGAATCTTACGATAAAACAACGGGTCACCTTCCAGGTGTCCTAATGCCCAGTTAGCGAAACGACGACGCAAGCCATGATCTTGCGGCTTTAATTCTTGCACCAGTTGGATCTTATAGGGGTATAGATCAAGATCTTTCCGCAAAATTTGACAGGTAGTTGACGGACAGAACCCAACTTGTTGCGACCGACGACGAATGGATAACTTTGGATTCTCTTCCACACTTTCACGCACAGCGGCAATATTTCTTTCATTACGCATATTCCTTCGACGTAGTGGTGTTTTCACATCGTGTAAAGAGTACGTGGTACGAAATCTATCCACAGTACGACGAATTAGTAACTCAGATGGACGATCGTGTGGCCCATAAAATTCACGAACTCTTCTATGAGTCTGGCGAACTGATGACTGATTTTCAAAGTAAATTTGGATAATTTGGTAACGTTGATCAAGCGTAAGTTTATTGATGATGATTTGCCAAAGTATACTGAAAATAAATTTTATGAACAGTGTCAGATTGACAGTTAAGTCTGACAGTTGTTGCCATGTAAAGTTCTATCCAGCCTAAAAACACCCTTTACAATGGTGTGCATAGAAATAGCAGTAATTCTCAATATTCTATATTTCCAATTTTATATACGGTTTACATTAAAAAAAAATCAAAATAACATTTTGAAATTCGTAAAATCATTTATTAGCATTCTCTATTTAGTGCAAAAAAGTAATATTTATGAATATATAGAAATTAAAAGGTTATTCTTTAAAAAACGTTGTGCAATAAAATAGCAGTGAATTAAAAAAATGTACAAACATCCTTGTGAAAAGAAACTGTCCTATAACGTCAGTACTTTGCATCTTGGCCTCTGTTCTTGATCACTGCGTGGCATCTGCGGGGCATGGATTCAACTAGTTCTTGACATGTGGTAAGAGGAATAGATAGCCATGCTATTTGGCAAATTTCCCATAGTTCATTGACATTGTTTGGTTTAGCAGCTTGAACAGCTTTCTTTAAGTGCTTCCAAAGATTTTCGATAGGATTTAGATCAGGCGATTGCGCCGGCCAGTCTAAAACCCAATGGAGTTGTAATTAGCGCTGCTATTTTTATGCATATCACTGTATTATAGGTAAATTTAAAGTGAATAGAGATGGTATTGCTCAATAAAGTACTACCTACTTAATTTAGTCATTAAGCTTGCTATCTCTATTTGCTTTTGGTTAAATTTGCAAGTTTTTCTGATTTTACATTTTATTTTTTTTTAGAAGGAACTACTTTTCGGATTTATTTACATATCTGAGGCTCAGTTTTTAAATGTGTGCCCCAACTCTTATATTTTGTGTCAACCATTTTGTCAAAGTGATACCTCAAGTAGTAAAGTAGTGTATAATAGTACAAATCCATTGTACAATTTTTGCCAGGTCGGTACATGTCAACATATATGTAGTGTTAATTATACACAATTAATAGGAACTATTCTAGGAAACATTTGGTGGTTTAACAATAATAAATCTATATGACTTATTTAATTTTACAGATTTACATACATACTCCTGTTAAGAATTATTAGAATTCTCTAATAATAATTATTTTTCTTGTAAATTTTCATTTTAATTTTCCAAAAACTTTGGAAAAACAATTTTAATAATCAATGCAAAGAAGTAGGTATGGCGGTACTCTGGCCACCCCCCACTCCTTCCACTTTGGCTCCTCCCCCTTTCACCCCCACCATACCCTAGGCTCCTCCCACTTGGCTCCTCCCTAACCAATGGAATGGCTCTATAGAATTCGGCCAATAGAATCAAACCTGTGGATGTTTCCACAGGACACCAATAGGACCTAACCAATGTCAACCAATAGGATTCGAGCAGAATGAAAAAACATGGCGGTGATCAACATAACCTTATATTCAAGATCTCAGCCCGTTTAGGCCCCACCGCGCTGCATGATAGGGGGATAGCGTGATAACACGCTAGCGCGCTAGGGGGATCTTTCGAAATTTCGTACCAACAACAGCATCATCAGTCGAATAATTAGGAATCTTGAGCAACTCCATATTTAGGGTATAGTGAAACAGACGTATCAGGCACGTCTCAGCCCGTCTAGCCCCCGCACCGCTAGGCGGATAGCACGATAACGCGCTAGGGGATTTTTCGAAATTTCGTGATTTCGAAATATGTGACATGTTTGGTCCCAGAGGTTAAGTCGGATCACATAATATATAATAATAATACTGTGGACACCCTGTACACAATAAGGTTAAGGCGGATCACATAATATATAATAATAATACTCTGGACACTCTGTATACAATAAATATTAAGCTATAGTAGGGAGAAGTCAAGACTTTTTATTTGAACCTAAACAAGACTACTTTCTGACGACCGGAAATGGCGATTTTATTACATATTCGGTATCTAGAGGCCGTAAGGAATCCAAATAAGTTAAAATTTAAAAAAATATTCATAAATAAGAAAGCCGTGCGCGAGCGAGGTTAGGTCATACATTATTTCGAAATGTAGGCGTTAGAGTTCTGTACGGGATACGCAGGTTCTTAATAACCACTAGGCAACACGTGATTGCTAATATATACCTAACTCTTAGAGATGACAGCCACCTTTGTAGAGCGGACTAATGATCATCAAAGCTGATACTCTCCCAATCGTGTGGGCACCGGCGCAGTCTGTGTCGACCTGCTCGTCTCCAAGGAGACTACAATCAACCGTTAGACAGAATGTGAGATATGATCTGGGCTTATAAAAGAACATAGAGATGATCCTATGACAGCATAAGACGAGTTCACCGCTTCAGCGACCGCCTTTGTAGAGCGGGTTGACAACTGAAACTCCGTCGTCTTATTATTCTCAGTGAGAACGTTATAGGGTCTCTAAATTCTATTTATAATGCCAGTCATTCATAATCAATGCATAGAAGGGGAAAATGCAGCCATTATTCCTGTACTATAGGTCAATAATGATGACTCATCATCATTTGACTCAGTCTTGCAACGCCACTGACAAGAAAATATCGAAATAATGTATATACGCTGTGGGTCGAATGCTCTTATCAGCAGCAATATAGCGGATGTGAATTAATCTGAATTGTCTAATGTTTGTTTTATTAATTTAAAATAGTTTAAACAGGACCTATACATAAACCAGAGTACCGCCATACCTACTCTTACTTATTTTAAGTAAATAATGATAAATTTTCTTAATAAACAACAAATAAAAGTTTTGGAAACCTTTTATGGCAGGGGAGCCCAAGAGGGAATTTTGGGATTCACTACAGCGCGGCAGATTAATAAACGATGAAAAAATATACATTATAAACCATTTTTTTCCTTTTTATCATTAAAAGCTTTGCATCCCCTTAACAAATCTGATTAATCACTGCCTTAGGGAGGGTGTGTTTCCCGACATTCTTAAGCAGGCGGTGGTGATACCTATCTTTAAAAGAGGTGGATCGAATATGTTTCCAACTACAGACCCATATCCATACTATCGATTTTTCAAAAATACTTGAAAAATGCATGGCCCTGAGAATCACGCAGATCTTCTTGACCCATAATATCTTTACAGAGTCTCAGTTTGGCTTCCTCAAGCTTAGGGGTACCTCTGATTGTATTCTTGACCTTGTGTCGTTCATACTGGAGGCGTTTAACCACCGAAACTACACAGCAGCCGTATTTTGTGACCTAAGCAAGGCATTCGACTGTGTCTCCCACGAAGTGCTTCTTAAAAAAACTCAAAACTTACAACTTTAGTGAAAGCAGCATTGCCTTAATCAAATCTTACTTGAGTTACAGACGCCAGGCTGTGTCGGTACGTGGGGTGCGGTCTGCGGAGAGAGTGGTAAGTGTTGGGGTTCCTCAGGGATCGGTCCTGGGGCCTTTACTTTCTTAATATACATCAACGACTTGCCCCAGGCTGCTCCGATGGCTAAATTCACTCTCTTTGCAGACGATACTACTATGTCTTTCACTGCTGGCAATCGGGATGAGGCGCTTGCTGGAGCTGCGGAGTCACAGTCAAGGGCTGAAGATTGGTTTGCTGCTAATCGGCTCTACTTGAACGACACAAAGACCGAGCACATGGTATTTTCAATGAGGCAGATTCCACAGGAAGATGCAAGTAAGACGGTGAGGTTCTTAGGGGTACATCTTGACACCAGATTAAGGTGGGATTCTCATATTGAGTGCCTGGTTTCGAGGCTCAGTTCGAGCATATTTGTTTTGAGAAACTTGTCCAATTGTGTTACGGCGGACGTTGTCAAGCAGGCTTATTTTTCATTGTGCCATAGCCACCTATCATATGCGGTTCTTGCATGGGGTCATGCAAGTGGTGCCGCTCAGATCTTTGGGCTTCAGCGTCGGGCAGTGAGATTGGTCTCGGGTCTTTCATACAGAGCTGACTGTAGAAATGCATTTATTCAGCATAAAATTTTAACTTTTCCATCAATCTATATACTAGAAAACCTAGTACACGTAAAGAAAAACCTGAACTTGTATATGACCCATCAGGATATACATTCATACAATACGCGAGCTAAAGAGCATTTGATGCCAAGGTATAATCGCTTGAAGAGGTGTCAGAATGGCCCTGGTTGCCTTGCCATTCAATTCTTCAACAGGCTTCCCAGCGACTTAAAAGAAATGTCCCTTTCCTCTTTTAAGAAAGCGGTTAAAAGATTGCTGATGCAAAATGGTTTCTATTCTTTTGAAGAATTTTTAAATTTTAGATTTTAATATTTTAATATGTTTGTAATGTTAAGCTAAGAGTGAAATTTTTTAAACTGTTATTGATTGTTTTATCTGTGACTGTGTATTAGTAAATTTTTATTGAATTTTATTATCAAGTTCCTATAAAATTTTTCCTGTTTAAGCCCCCCTGCGGAGATATGATCCCCTAAAGGGGGCAGCTAGAAATCGATTTCTCTCGTGAATAACTTTCAAAGCGCTCTGTATAATTTGATAATATTTTAGTAATGATGTATACTAGTAAAGACCTCTTAAAATAGTGCCCTTGAAACTTATGTCGCTTCCTTAGTTTGCCAGGGACGGACTAGTTTTCGCACATTATTGATAATATTTTTACGCCCTGTATGGTGAAGACACAAAAATATGTTTTTGGGTAGTTTAAACCTTTTGCTAAAAAAAGGTACTCTTGTTTGACATCGATAAATGAGCTGTTTCGAGTAAAAATTATTTTAACAATAAGAGTTTATTTTTGTTTAATAATACAATATTTTATTTTCGATGTAATTTGTAATTTTTGATTCAGTATTGAAGTCCTCCGTAGCAGGTCAGAATTGTTGCTTGTAAGTAATTTTTTACTCGAAAACGGCTCATTTTATCGATGTCAAACAAGAGTACCTTTTTTTTAGCAAAAGGTTTAAACTACCCAAAAACATATTTTTTGTGTCTTCACCATACAGGGCGTAAAAAATATTATCAATAATGTGCGAAAACTAGTCCGTCCCTGGCAAACTAAAGAAGCGACATAAGTTTCAAGGGCACTATTTTAAGAGGTCTTTACTAGTATGCATCGTACTAAAAATATTATCAAATTATACAGAGCGCTTTAAAAGTTATTCACGAAAAAATCGATTTCTAGCTGCCCCCTTTAGGGGATCATATCTCCGCAGGGGGGCTTAAACGGAAAAATTTTATAGGAACTTGTCGTGTTATTTTCATCTGTTCCATACGTGTGCGAGAGATTTCCACATTTTCCCGGACACCCTGTAATATATTTGACGTGTGTAAATACAATTCTTGTATGCAAGCATTAATAAAGAATAAATAGGTCTCTATGACGCTCGAGTAAATCCCCATTTAGCATCATGGGCTCCCTACTATTACAAGTTTTCTATCTCGTCACGTTTCCTTCTACACACAATTCTCCTATCTGTTCATTATCCAAAAAGTGATTACTTACCTCAATTTTTTTACCCTATCTTCAGACGTAGTTCCTTTATTGTATGAGGACGATATTTTACTAAAACTAAGAGAAAAGTTTTACAATAATCGAGTTTTGGGAAAAAGCGCGAACAAACCGATTTACTCTTCGGTTTAACCAGGCTGCTATCGCATCAGTTTTATTTGGCATATAGAAACGCTGTTATTTTGCAACACCTAAAAGGGAATAAGGTAAGTTATATTGTAGAGTATTAATTTAATCTTTCTTCTAGTGGCGTTCAAACAGGACCAGATTAGCTATGTCAGGGTCCTTAGGCAATGTAATTCTCTGGGCCCCTTGCCAGATCAATGAGTTCATGTGACAACTAAATGTAAATAAATTATCCAGAGAGAGAGATAGCTGCTGGGCCTTCCTTGTCTGTCTTCAAGGAAGGTAAACGCAGATGGCGCGTGAGTCGACTTTATCGTTTGCCCGCCAAATTCAAATTATATAGCTGTGCTATTTTTGCCCTTAATGTTAGGTACTTGTTTTTGTTTCCTATTAATATAAAATATTGGGGTTTAGTTCAATAATTACACACACCTAATTAAAAATGTCATTTATTTGGTTTTTATAAAGATTTTTTCTTACAGATAACCATGTCAATATTACCTTTAAATTATCTGTTGAAAAGCACAAATTTAATATATACACTGTGATCACTAATAAAAGTCAATATTCAAAGTCCAATTAAAGGTAAAAACCACGAAACACACAATAAATCACAGAAAATGTAAACAAACTGTCCAAACAAATCGGCCATTGAAAAATATCAAACACAAATATCGAATAACATTTCGGCGTGACTGCCTGCGGCAACGTTGTCAAGTTAAAATATTCGATTCATGGTATATTTTCTTTCTCTTAATTAGATGTGAGCCAAAAAGGACATTAAAGTTTACATGCAGAAATTGTAAACAACTTGGCAACCAGGGCAAAGCGATGATTGCTCCATCTACGATAGCCTGCCATGATGAAAGACAAAGACATATTTATTGGAACTTGCGTTAAACCAGAAAGAGATAAATACAATGGACAAATTGTTAGGACCAGTTACTCATTTACCGTCATTTTTTTTTAATCAAGCACGTAAATATAATTTTTTATTACAGATTCAATGGTATAAGGTTGGCTTTTTAAAATTCTGGCCCAATCCTGGCCTAAGTTAGGGTTGGCGCGATTTAAAGTTTCAGAGGCTCCATAAAGGATTTAGGGTTTAAGATAAATATTTTTTAAGGAAAATGGTACGCTACTGCATTTTCGAAAATAAAAATTCTTCCAAATCTCTGTTTGGTTTCGGAACAAATTTGATCTCTTGACTTTCTTTTCTTTATTTGAAAATATGTCTCTATATTGGTTAGGCGGATTCATTTATTGAATGGTCTTTTTGTTGGGTACACGCCTCGAAAGAATGGGACCGCTTCGGTCCTGGTCCCAGGAGTATACGAGCTGACCCTGTTCAGCCCTATTGGACCCTATGAACTGGCCGGTTGCCTGAATCAAAATAAAGAAAAACCCCCCAAAAACACAAAAAATTCTAATTAAAAACGACGTTTCGGTGGCAAGTCTGCCACCGTTGTCCAGATTAAAATTAAGTTAAATAAAATAAAAATTAACTAATATTTAAATTAAAAATAAATCTTTTTTTAATTAATTCTTTGCTTTGATGTACGGTTTTCGCGTATATAAATAGAAACCATTTCAAACATGATCAAACTCCTATCTAATTAAAGAATAATAAATAATAGTTTAAAAAAACTTCAAAAATTTACGCTTTATATGCAACCGAACTAAAAATTAGAAAATAATTTTTCATTATAAAGAAGTTTGTCACTTCAGAGTAAAAAGCGTGGGGTGCATTTCACTATTTTTAACACGCTTTTTTCATAACTTTTCCTCATAGATATTTACACCAAATAGAATAATTATAACATCTAATATATTAAGCACCCACGCTTTTATTCTGAAGTGAACTTAACTCTTTGTAATGAAAAATTATTTTCTAATTTTAGTTCGGTTGCATATAAAGCGTGTTTTTAGTTTTTTTTTAACTATTATTTATTTTCATTTTTTAAGTTCGATATATCAATTAGTTTTCTGCCTGGACATGTGATATTGAAATGTTTACGAACTATCTCGTAATCCTAATCACGTTTCATTTAAGCTTCACTGTTGCATGGGGTTTCAAAACGCAACTACTCCGAACAAGTTTCTGTCAGCTTTATGTGAGAGTACGTGCGAAACTGCCCCGCATACTCAGATCGGGCACTAGCTCTTTTCTCTGTTACTCTCCTACAGAAAATCTATAAAAGGAATTTATTTATCCTGACGATGCAATCAGGATAACGGGATACTGTTGCAGATTATTGCATTGTCATGGGTCCTTGATACGTGTGCAAAGTTTCAAAGAAATTGAATCGCTGGAAGTTGGTAAAAATTAGGCTCAAAGATTCCAGTTACATAGATAGATAGATAGATAGATAGATAGATGATATAGTTACAACCCAAGCCAATAAAAGCGTGTTAAAAATAGGAACCAACTGACAAAAAAACATTAGAAAAAAGGATGGTCTTTGGGTAGAAACCACTTGATTCGGCGCTGCCTTATACTTAGGAATAAAAAATTTAATTTTCACTACAAAAAACAACAAAACATTTTATTTTTTTCCTTGTTGCGCAGGGCCCCTACACAGTGTGAGGCTCATAGACACAGGGTTGGCTAAAAACTGGCTCTTGGTGTAGTGGTGGCTGGATTTTTGGCTTTTTGTATTAGCTTTTGTGTTTTTTGGTGGTTTTTGAAGGATTTTTGTGTTTTTCTGAATTTTTGACCGTCCTCACCTCAAATTTTAATATCAAATCGGCAAATTAGCAAATTGGCGGCAGACAAAAAATGTCTTTTGAAATGATCTACTGATTTCATACAAAATTACCTGCTGTTACGAATAAAAGACACTGAACTGTATTCTAAAATCATTGTTTGAAACTTCTGTATTAAACAGTATTCCAGCATATAGTAAGTGGTGGCAAACTGTCAAATCTAAATTTAATTATTTAATAAAAAAGATAATAATTTAATTAAAATGACAGATTTTTTTACATCTCCATAGTTGTCCTGCAACATTTGCTTTTTTGTAGACAATATTTAATACTTATAGATTTGTCTGGAATGACTTAAAAACAGGCTTCATCCAGAGAGAGTTCCCAAACTTGTAAAATTATTGGGTATTATCATTATCTATGTTATTTCAGTATTCTAGAATAAGTACTGTTTTATTTTTATGTTTTTAATAAATTATGTATTTCCGTTAAAAATAGTTTGTTTACTGGACTTTTGTATGGATTTTTGTGTGAGTGGCTTTTGTTTAAATTTATAGTGGTTTTTCCCATGTAAAAGCCAGTGGTTTTTTAGGTGGCTTTTATTTTGCCAACCCTGCATAGGTAGTTTGCCTATTCTGCCTTATAGATAATCCCGGCCATGCATTTAAGTGGGATTTGAACTAAAAAATTAAAAAGAAATATGATACGCCACTACGTAACAATATAACTATACTCTGTACTTCTTTATAGATAATCTACGCATTTTTACCTATTCCAAAGGCTTATTTTTTAGTTACCAATTATTGGTACAGATTGGTGGGAACCAATATACTCCAGCGACAATAATGAGCTAATCGGACAAGTCCAGGTCCTTACAGCGTTGGGAACCGAGGACCAAATAAGAAATCTAGAGATCGAGAGAGGCTTTAAGGATGACATAGTCAAAGCAAAATTTCCGAGCACAACTCAAGTCCGAGCGAGTGTCAGAGCCACGCCCCGATCATCCAGCTATTTTAGAGACCAGGCAAAGGTTGTTAATAAACAGTTTAAACCGTTAAAAAGTCCTGTTGGTTCGGGTAGTGATAGAAAACCTGTAAAGGACTTGAAACCTCCTGAAAAAAATTGACGTTGGGGTGCAGTCTGATATCGAGGTGAGAATGGAGAGTAAAGATGATTCGCAAAAGGTGCCTCAGATGCAGGATATGCTGAGTTCGTTTATGAAGCTGTTGGAACAGAGGCCTGTGCGTATGGAAAATAGTACCAATACTGACGCAGAAACGACGGCTAGTGACGTCGGGACCAAGGTTTGTGATTTTTTTAAGAGTTCTGTTTTATCTAAAACTATCATTTGAAGTAAAAAATATAAAATAAATATTTTCATATTTTAGTTTTCTTTAAACATTATACCTTTGACATCCCAAAAAATGCTGTTCTCTTTGTATACAGTGTGTCCGCTAGTTCTCTACATATAGGCAACTTTTTTATTACCGATTTTACAAAAAAAAGTTATTCTTTATAAAAAGTTCTACATGGTCCTAAAACCTAAAATGCAATCATTAGATATTCATTTTTAGTAGTATACAGTATGTCAAAAAATATGAACTCGAGCTGAAATCTAAAACTTTTTTCCTTGTAAAATCAAGGTTAGTTTATATCTATAAGGTTGCGATATATCCTCAACTTTTAGGCGGTTCGAGGTCCGGGGGACACAAGGAAGGGCACTCCACGGAGAAAAGTTGTAAGACTGGATAAAATCAAAGCTGATGATCAATCAGTGGCATCTAAATTTTGCACACATTTCATTTTGCATTGTTTTGGAAGTAATATTTGTTGAAAGATGTAATTCCAAATGTTTTTATTTAAAGTAAAGAATTTACAACTTAATAATAATTAAAAAATGTTGTGTAAACGGTTGTTCTATTAATACAATAAACTGTATATCTCTGACACTGAACAACATGGCCGAAAAATGGGAGATGGCGTCATAACACGTCAAGCAATATGGCCGAATGTCGCGACCCTATATAGACCGACTTTTTGGTATCAAATAACTGTTTCTGTGCATTGTTAACAAAATTATTCTTTTTTAGCACCCACTTCACACAAATACAACAAAATATTGACGCGCGAGTGCCCCAAATAAGAGAAAACGTCAGATCTCCTGGATTCGCTTCAACAAGTATTGTCGTTAGATGGCCAGCCGGTTAGGAAAATTGAAAAGCCACAAAGTGTGAGATTTCAGATAGTTATTAATGGTGCAAACCAACTTCCTGGCAGGAGGAAAATTAAGAGTAAGTCGAAAAGGATCAAGGGAAAGAGTCCGAAACAGGAAGAAAATATGTTACCTAGTACCTATGTAACGTTTGAAACTATGCCAGGACAACCATTGCAAATTACGAATGTCTTTCCGAAAAGTACTTCGCCGCAGTGGAACTATAAGTGTGAAGTTAGTTTACCCAAGACTTTGTTGACAAATGTAAGTGAACGTTTTATTCATGTGTAAAAATGCTCATAAGAGAAATTGAATTACCCCCAAATTGATGGGTGATAATTCTGTAGTAGAGTGACAATCCTATTGTATGTATTAAAGCAAAAGTTCGTGTATCAAGACAATAAATTTCACCTATAGCAACCAACCAACTGAAGTAAATAAACGCAGTTTTAAGTCAGATTTGTTCAAAATTGAGTCGATTTTCGATAAATAATCAAATTTAACATTTGGTTGCAGTGCTTTAGGGGTAAAAGATTTGGAATTTAATGGAAAAAACTAGTAAAATAACTAAAGAAAGGTTTTTTTTTTAAAGATGTTTATAAAATACTGTGGGCCAATTTAGTGTTATATCAAGAATTTTGTGTATAAAGAAGGCGGAATAGAGTGAAACTAAGAATTAAATTTCAACTTTGATGATGAATATCTCGAGAACGAAACGTTTCAAAAAAAAAAAAACTTTCAGATTTCCTGTTGTTTGTTTTCCTCTAGTCTGTAAAATTTTTACTGCGCATGCCCACAAGAGGACTGCGCAGTGCCCACGCATATCTATCGTGAAAATCAAAATAATAAGGTATACATTTTCAAGCAATCGTGGAAAAAATATTTAAAATAATTTTTAAGGCAATAACTACATCCATAACGGAGTACTCAAATTTATGAAAGCATTTAATTTATAGATTCTCTGTTGTTCTTTTTTTAAATGTAATATTGGTGATTGTATATTTTGAAATAGACCCTTTATTTGTTTTATGTTTGTATTTATTTTAGGGACAGAAACGTTTAATTTTTAAAGTGTGGAAAAAATCAACCAATGCAGTGTTGCAACCTAATATGATGACCGACTTGGTGCTGGGATTTGCAGCCGTAGATTTAAGCGTACTTTTAGCAGGGTTGCCAAATATCCAAGGGTGGTTTAACATTATAGATTTCTCCGGCAAATGTAATGGACAAATTAACGTAAGTTATATGCTATTTCCATTAAAAAAAAAAACTTTTTTTAAACTTTCATATAACTGTAGATATTTTTATAAAAAATTAAACTTAAGACTCTCCGAACATGGGTCGGTAAAACAGCGACGAGAACGCGATTTTTACAGGCATTGACAGCATGTAGGCATATTAGCGTGTCCGATCTCAGCAATCCGCGTCCTTTAGTAAACTAATGCAATAGAGAGCACGTTTTGTATTTTATTTGCAGTTTGTGATTCATATTGTGATTGTGTCTGATTTTTGCACGTGAAAAATTGGTGTTACATCAAGAGAATGTACTGTACCAAAAGATGGATTTGTTTAATATTAGCAAACCACGAAGGCTAAAAGCCTAAATACTAACGTACTGTGGGTGTCTTAAGCGAGGTAAGGAGAGGTTTGGTGACGCGGGGACTTAAATGCTTGAAGATTTGGGGGGGAAGGGAAAGACACTCCGCGGGCAGCGGGTCTCACAACCTAGAAACTCACAGGAGATGAAAGAAGCAGAACAAAGTGGGAAGTTCGGGGCCTGTCCAATTGGACCGTATAGGGATGCATACGCGCGGAACCACGAGTTTCTCTGTTGGGAACCGTGAGTGGAGGAACAATACTGGACAATTCTTCAGAGCAGAAGCCATGGAAGTACCTATAAAAAAGCGATAAATCCCCACAGCCCGACGATGGGCAAGAGAGGAAGCCTTTCTGTAAGTGAAGAGATCATTAATGAGACGAATAGCTCTTCTTTGAATAGAATCAAGAATGCTTAGGGTTGTAGGGGACGCCATGCCCCAGATATGAGAACAATATTCCAAGGGAGGTCGGATTTGGGACACATATAAAGTGTATAAATTAGAAGGGGAAAAATACTTTTGGCTCGAAAAGAAATCCAAGCTTTTTTGAAGCTGCCGTGGCTATAGATACAATGTGTTTATGCCAGTTAAGGTTACTTTCAAATGTGACGCCCACAAGATTGAAGGTGTCTTTGCTCTGTAAAACTTGGCCGCTCATAAGTAGAGGATGAGTATTTGATGACTCTTTTCGCGACAAGGAACATGATTGTGTTTTGGATGCATTAAAATGGACGAGATTTTTGGCGCCCCAATCCAATATTAAATTAAGATCCTGCGAAAGAGATACTCTGCATCGCTCTGCGTTTGTTTTCCAAGTCAGGTTTAGTGATGGGTTTAGGAACCTGAAAACTGGAGTGAAGGGTACTATCGTCGGCGAAACTATGAATGGAATTAGTTGTGGACGAGAAGAAGGTCGTTGATGTGAAGAAGAAACAATGTTGGTGCCAGAACTGAGCCCTGAGGGACTCCAGCATTTACTTGGTGAAAGCTTGAAGAATGGCCGTCCACAATAACTGATATACGACGATCAGATAGATAACTAGAGAGCCAAGAACAGAGTTTAGTTGAAAGACCATAGGAGGAAGTTTATTAAGAAGTGCGGCATGCCAGACCTGGTCAAAAGCTTTGGATATATCAAGAGCAACGATCTGAGACTCACTAGAAATCAGGAGTGTGCGAAGAGTAGTGTTTATTGACGAAATCCACACGCTATTTGAGCAGAACACAGTCGTGCAGTAGCAAGAATTTATTGAATTAATCAGCTTTTCCATCTGACTGCAAGAACTGTGAAGGAGTGAGGGGTCTATGGACAGATGGAAGAAAGATTTAGATCCTTTCTTGGGAGCAGGTTGTTAATCCTTTAGAAAATTTGGAAAAACTGAGTTACATCCTCTAAAAATATATACTGGTCGGTGGTGATTTAGAAACAACCCTGAAACAACAGCTGCCTGAAAAGGAGGAAGGGGATGAAGTTCTGAGCAGAGCGCTTAAAAGGAAATTTACAGAGTTGGACGAAATAACACAAAGGCTTCGTTTAAGGTATTTTTATTTTTTCAAAACAAATATTTTCATTTTATACTACCTAGTTATAGTTTATTAAAATGGTGACAAATTTCACCACTAAGTATTATATTACGTTGAAAAAATGCATAATTGATGCAAGGGAAATTTACCACCTTTTTAAAATTATTGAGTGATTTATTAAGGTATGGTGTATACAGTCAGGAGGTCCAAAAACATTTTTTTAAAGATTTTTTTCTTAGAAAGCATTTTATTTTATTTTGCAAGTATTTGTACACATTGTAACTGTATACGGGGTTATACAGGATGTTGTTACCCCCATCATTTTTTTTTTAGTTTTTAAGTATATACCGGGGGATGCATCGCCGGGCGGGACATAGGAAATCCCATGTAATTTTTAATGGGGTCAATTATTGGCTCCCCTAATTATTTTAGAGAAAAATTCTATTGAAGTTTATTGAAGAGCATGCAAATCTACGTTCATGGTAAAAACTTTAGATTTTTTCGGTTAAGCTCGTTTGCTAGTTAGATGCTAATATATTTTAAAAATTGTTACATTATTATCGCCTCATATTTATGAACAACAATAAAAATACCAGTTAGCGTGACATAACGTTGTCATTTTGAAATTTAGTGCTTTATTATTATCAAAAAATCGTAGAGCGAAAAGATTAACCATGAGTTATACTACTGAAGAAAAAGTATTGATGATTAAATGGTACTATCAAGGAAATAGTTACCAAAAGGTGTCAGACATGTTCGCTGCTCAGTATCCGAATAGACCGATACCCGGAAAATCAACAGTCGATAGGACTATCAAAAATTTGAGACCAAAGGCACAGTGATAAATAACTGCAGATGTGAAGCTAGGGAGTATCAAAGAGAAGAAAATGTAAGAGATGATAGAGACTTGGAAATTTTATTGCACGTGGAAGAAAATGAAGGGAAGGTGAGTACAAGGAAACTTCAGGATATCATAGGAAAAGATCAATCAACAGTGCTCCGGATTTTGAAAAGGCATAAATACATTTCATACAAATATGAAAGACATCAAGAGCTAAGGGATGGGGATGAAATACGACGGCAGGAATTTTGTTTTGACATGATGGAAAAGGCAAACATGGACAGGGAATTTTTAAGAAATATTTGTTTTACTGATGAGTGCACATTTACGTTAAACAATGAACCCAATCATCAAAATTACCGATACTGGAGCAAAGAAAACCAACACAGATTTGTCGAAACGAGGACGCAATATCCACAGAAAGTAAATGTTTGGGCGGGGATTTTCGGACAACATATTATTGGACCATTTTTTCTTAATCAAAATTTGAATGCAGAATTTTATTTGGAACTACTCGAAGAACTAATACCGATGCATCACCCAGTATATTAAAAGCATAAATTGATATTTTTTCTTTATCAAAATTTTAAAATCAATCCGTTTTAACTGGAAGTACCATTAACTTTCTTATTTTAAACTCTCTAAAAGTATTCTCTGGCCGCCATTTTGAAAAAAAAAAACACCCTGTATCATTAAAAAATATATAGACATTATAGAAAAAAAGTAGGCACTTGTATTTAAAATGACAAAGTTGATAGTATTTCCGGTTAACCCGGAAGTAATCTTGAGATTGTGATAATGAAAAAATGTCAAATGTGCTTTCTTTTTATTTATTTATTTATTTATTTACGGGCCAAACTCATTTACAAATCTACAATGTTTGCACAGAAATTTAATATTTACAATAATTAAAGTAATAATAAATATACATAAGTTGTACAAATAATAAATAATCCCACATTATCTACATTACATGAACACAGTTCAAGACGTATTACATTTTAAATACATTAAAGGAGAAACTAAAAAGTTCTGTCTACTCTATTTCCATTATTAAGCATTCTTATGATAGGAGAAAACCTGCCGTAATTGGTTCTATGATAATCTACAGCAAAAGATACTGTTCTCTTGTGTACCGTGGCGGAATCCGGAAATTGATTTTATTTAAAAGGCTTGGCAATCAATGTTTCCATTAATCAGTTTAAACTGAAAAAAAATATCAGCCTTGATTCTACGTTCCGCCAAGGAATCCAAGACCAGTCTATGTCTTCGAACATCATAGGATTCCGGGGTAAAGTTAAATTTAAATGGAAATAAACCTAGTGTAATCTTTTCTGTACTCTCTCGATGTTTTGTATATGTACTGCATAAAGGTGACCACACACAGGAAAGCACTCTAAGTTTGATCTGACAAGAGTTTTATAAATATTGTTCAAACTATTGATGTTACAGAAATCCCTAGTGTTTCTACACAAAACCCAGCAACTTTAAAGATTTGTTTACAATATGTTCATAGTGGATATGGAAGTTCAATTTAGCATTCATGTAAACCTAAATCACAATGGTGTTAAATCTTTCTAACGGCTCTCATTTATACCATAAACATAAGTGAGTGTGGATGCTGCGACCGATGAAAGGTCATTGTTTTACATTTTTTTACATTTAATCCATCCTGTTTCTATCACACTATACACTCACTTCTCTAAGTCATCCTGCAAGTTACGCATCCTGAAAGCATTTTATAGGTACAAATAATTTCAAATCGTCAGCAAAAAGTAGGGGTATGTGCGAATTGAACTTCCTTTCTAGATCGTTAATGAAAATATTAAAGAGATTTTATTGTACTTTAAAAATTTTCATTAGTCTTCCTTTCAACGACAAACAAAAAACAAGTTGGGGGTAACAACATCCTATTTCACCCGGAATAACGATTTTATTTGTAAAATACTTATGTAAATTTAAAAATCATATTATTTCACCCATTTTAATCAAAATACTTGAAGTAAAGGATTAGACGTCAACTTTTTTTTATGTGTCTTGTCCTAAAAAAATTGTGAACAAACCAAGAAAGTAAAAAAGAGACAAAGAAATCAAGATAATTAACAATTTTTAGTTATAATTTTGAATTTTTTAGGCTATCTGAAGTTGTCAGTGAAGATTCAGATGGCTCCAACGATGAAATAGCTGAAGAATTCGAAAACGATATTAACAATCTCTGTGTGGAAGAAGACTTTGACTTAATAAACTTTGAAGAGGAGGCTCGAAAATTAAACGCTAACTACAGCAGTCAAAAATTAGAAGCTCAAAGTGAAAAGGACAATTCTCATCTTCTTTCTGTGGGTTCTGAGTCGGAAGTGAGTGATCAATCTGCAAGACAAAAGCAAAATGGAGGTTCCAAGCATCAAGAAGTGAAAGTTGATGGGCAGTTGCAATGTGATGTATCTGAATTGTCAAATAATGATCCTTTGAGTGATAATACAGAATCGAGTAGTTCAAAGTCTTCATTTATGGATCAACATATTATTCAAGGTGAGTGTAGTACTGATATAAGAGCGGGTAATTTTAAATTTTTAAACTAGTTGATTGGTATTTTTGTCCTAAATATGTTCCTTTAAAGGTCTTTTTCAGATCAGTAAAAGAAACAGATTTAGCATATGTGATAGGAACATTCAGAATTTAGAAAATGTGTTTTTTTGTTATCATCAATCAAAACAGTTTAAACATATTTCTAAAAAATGTAGCCAAAAACAAATTCTTTAAAGGAATCATAATTCTAGCCATAATTTTGACGAAGATTCGCTTATGTGATAGAAATATTAAAATGTTAGAAAATGTGTTTTTGTTATTATCAAATTAAACAAAACAACAAACAAACAAAACACCTTCTGACAGAAAAATGTAGCTTAAAACAATCACATTAAAAGAATTATCTTTTTTTTCATGGTATTGATACAGATTAGCTTGTGATAGGAAAATTCAGAAGTTAGAAAATGTGCTTTTGTTATTACCAAGCAAAACAACTTGAACATCTGCTGACTAAAAAATGTAGCTAAGAGCGACCGCTTTGAGGCCGGCCGCAGACATCAGATTTGTGATCCGATTAGTCGGTCTGACTGAAAAATGTCTACGTTGTCATTGGTTGTGACATTTTATATTTAAAATACAACCAATGACAACGTAGGCATTTTTAAGATGGACCGAGTAATCGGATCAAAAGTCTTGTGTTTGCGGCCGGCTTTAAAAGAATTACAATTATTTTCATGGTATTGATACGGCTATGCTTGTGATAGGAAAATTCAGAAGTTAGAAAATGTGCTTTTTGTTATTACCAAGCAAAACAACTTGAACATCTGCTGACTAAAAAATTTAGCTAAGAGCTACCGCCTTAGGCCGGCCGCAGATATCAGATTTGTGATCCGGATTAGTCGGTCTGACTTAAAAATTTCTACATTGTCATTGGTTGTGATATTTTATATTTGAAAAACAACCAATGACAACGTAGGCATTTTTAAGATGGACCGAGTAATCGGATCAAAAGTCTTGTGTTTGCGGCCGGCTTTAAAAGAATTACAATTATTTTCATGGTATTGATATGGCTATGCTTGTGATAGGAAAATTCAGAAGTTAGAACATGTGATTTTTGTTATTATCAAACAAAACAAATTAAACACCTTCCGACTGAAAAATGTAGCTAAAAACGAACGCTTTGAAAAAGAATCATGGTTCTGCCAGAAAAACAGTATTAGATTTGCTTAAGTGTGAGGCAGGAAAACGCGAAGCTGAAGAGTCGTGCTTTAGTTATTATCCGGTCGAAAGACCGAACATGTTCTTGTATAGTGTCTGATATACGTTTCTTTGCTGTATGTGGTAGATTTTGAAAATTGATTTTTTATATGCGTTTTATATAGGTCGACGAGGATGCTGGGGTTCCGTGTAAAGAAGCTTCTGTGTGTCCAGTTTGTCTCTATTGGTTAAAAACATTTGTGGACTGTGGCAATTAGGGGTGCCGGTGTACAGCAAAATGTAAAAACTCAACAAACAAACACGCAAGCAAAAACATTATTACAGAATGTATTCCCTGGGGCATATGTGAAAATAAAAAGCAAGACTTAAAAAGTACAGTTCTTTCGAAAAAACTATCCCACACATATATGAGATATCTCGTCCACTATTAATTATAGAAGGAAAATCATTCGGTCAGTTGATAACATGAATTCTGTCATTATAAAAATACAGTCTTGATAGGAAGCAGTTGCCAAACTTCTTATGAAGAATTAACACCAAGCCTATTTCGGGGATTATCCTTCATTTCCATGAGAAACACTAGCACAGAAATGCCTCCTTCTTTATGTTTAGGTATTTTCCTTTTTCTTACAAATTATATTAGGAAGAAGGAATAACTTGAATTTTTTCATATGAATTTTGTCCTGTATCTTCCTTTTTTGCTATTGACACTTTCACTTTATTTGGCAACATCGCAAATACATTTACAAGCAGTTCTATTGCAAACTCTTCTTTTATGCAGTGCAGCCATGGCGGGATTGTTGTACTATTATTTATTTTTAATTTTTTTTAAACAATTTTTGGACATTTTGTAAACAGAAAGTGAGAGGTGTGTACTGTTTTTGGGCGTTTAATGTAGGATTTCACTGTTTCGTCGTATGTTTTTATTAATAATAAATTATAGAAACGGATTTTGGAAAACGCGCACAGATTTATGTCATAATCGACCTATAGAAACGCCCTGAAATTTTTTTTTCAAAATCTTTATAATAGTGAAAAACTGCTATATCGAACTATTACCCCACTTTTTAAATAAAAAAAAGGAGCTAAAACGACTACTTAAATATAATAAGCATTTTGTTGATGTTTAATTAGTTATAGTAATAAGGTAAAACAGATTAGCTTGTTAAGTAAAAAAATATATGTTTTTTTAATTTAGTCAAAAAATAAAAACCAAGCTAAAATATGTTTTTTATGTAATATTTTTTTAATTACAGGTAAACAACGCATAGACAGCCTACTAGAAAAACTCAGCCTCATTAACGCAGAAGTCAATCAGCCTTTTTCAAGCCGTTACGTATCAGGCTGCTCAGTTAGTAACGAAACAACAGATGCTCAAGAAATCTTAAAAGACTTGGATGAACATTCAAGACCAAACATTCGAGCTGGAACAAGTTTTGATTCACTGATGTTTCAACCTATTTACGAAGGAGCCAAAAGTTTGTCAAGTCAAAATAGCGGAAAATTAAATAGTAATTTAAGTAGTAACACTAACTCAAATAGTAATGTAGATGGTGCGCCATCTGGTAGCAGTGGTACTAGTGTAATAACGAGTTTTTCTGATTGTCGACCCAATCCTGATGGGCAGGGAACTAGTACTGATGACAAGGGGACCTAAGTTTGGTCTGTCGGCAGGGCAGTGTCAAAGTTTTGATATACTGTAACTAGCTCTTTGTGATATTTTTAAATATTGTAATATTTAAATTATGGCTTTTTAATATAAGAATTAATATATTAATAATTTATTATTACAGGTGGTGAATGATCTGCTAGATACAATTTGATTATTAAATAATAGTTAATGGTCCGTGAGCCAACGACTGATTTTCGTAACAAATTTGCTTCAGTCCATAACTCGTAAAATGCTTCAAGAGGGTTTTACATGAATTGTTGTGAGCGTCACGTGCGGCGCCGATGGTGGAATTATACAGGGCGCTTAAAAAAAGGTTTTTAATTAACTTGTGTTTTTAAATGAAACACCCTGTATATTAGTTCAGTTTCAACTAATATACAGGGTGTTCCATTAAAAAAACCACAAGTTTAATATTGATCTTTTTTCTGAAGCACCCTTTACAATTCTACCATCGAAGACGCAGCTGATGCTCACAACGATTCATGTACAACCCTCCTGAAGCATATTATGAGTTATGGACTGAGAGGAAAAAATGACAAAATTTTGCATCTGGTTTAGGGTCTATAAATAAGAAAATTCTAGTCTGGCAGGGTTGACGCGAATGCAAAACTGCTTTTTCAGGACTGAAATTTAGGGATTTTTTGTTCGATAGAAGAATATTATCAGAGAAAAAGGGCCTTGGCGTATTTGAAATAATTTCTTTGGTTAGGTCAAATAAATTTTAAGATAATTTGTTTTTTGGTTAGAATGAGCAAATTGGCAAGAAAATAATTTAAATATTTACTCTTTAAGACGTGTACTAATCTTGCTATCTTAGGCAATATTATTCCGAGTAGGTTGTGATAGGAACGTTCAGAAGAATTTTTTAATTACAAGTGAAAAAAAACAATTTGTTTTTACCATATTTCACCTTCTTTTTATGCAACTATTGAGGTTTACACTAATTTGTCACCAAATATTTTATTATCACCTTTTATTATCCTGTTTTCAAATACTTAATTTCCATATTTTTTTAAATAGCGTCGACCTTATCAGACATTGATTTTCTTATTAATTTAAGGTAGTTCTACCGATACCACAAGACTCAAATAAGTGCTTAAGGTAATTTGATTACCGTGATATTTATATTTGGCAACGCTGCGTAAAATCAATATAAATCACACGCAAAAATCTAATGCACAAGCATCATTAAACAAGTTTTCATTTACTAATAAAATCTCTAAACCACCCTTATCGTATGACCAAAAATATATTTCATTGAAAAGGCATAACAGTCACTGAAAAAAAAATATAACAAATCTGTAAAACAAGTGCAAGTAGCATATAAATTTAAGGATAAACATGGAAAGTTTCTGTCAACCAACGTAAATTTTGATACATCGGATTATGATCGTCGAATTGTTCACCTAAAAACACTCTGGAAAAACATGTTTTCAAATTATTACGAATCTTTATTATGACTCATTTGATCTTGTAACCAAAAAACGTATTGGACTTGCATCAATTTTATGTCCTCATATACCGTATTCGATAAACTTTTTCTGGCGCATCATAACCTTTCGGCGGCGCGGCGTTGCCACATGTCAGTCACATAGCATATTTTTCTCAATTATGTAATCATTATTCCTATCACAAACTCTAAAGGTCGGATTTTAATTAGCCAAAATGTTCAGAATTGTTTTTCTTCCGTTTATACAACTTTCATTGAAATCTGAACGGCAGTTTTAGTGAAGTAAAATAAAATCTGCGATTTCTCATAAGGATCAATGTTAAAAGTAATTAGTTTATAATAATTTTAACTTTTTTTAGTTTTCTGTAGACGTTTGAAAATTTAACTGGTTGATATTGTTATTATACCGGGTTGCATCGCCGGGCGGGACATAGGAAATCCCATGTAATTTTAAGTAGGTCAATTATTGGCTCCCTAATTATTTTATAGAAAATTTTATTGAAGTTTATTGAAGAGCATGCAAATCTACGTCCATGGTAAAAACTTTAGATTTTTCGGTTAACCCGTTTGCTAGTTAGATGCTAATATATTTTTTAAAAATTGTTACATTATTATCGCCTCATATGTATGAACAGCAGCCAAAATACCAGTTAGTAACGATTTTTGATTAGTAATGAAGCACTAAATTTCAAAATGACAACGCAGTGTCGCGCTAACTGGTATTTTTGTTGTTGGTCATAAATATGATGAGCGATAATAATGTAACAATTTTAAAAATATATTAGCATCTAACTAGCCAAACGGAGATTGGCTTCGGAAGAATCTAAAGTTTTGCCATGGACTAAGATTTGCATGCCCTTCAATAAACTTTAATAAATTTTCTCTCAAATAATTGGGGGAGCCAATATTGGACCCTTCAAAATTTACATGGGATTCCCTATGTCCGCTCGACAGACAACACCCGGTATGTCAAGTTTAATAATTTTCCTGAACATTAATTTTTATACCGGTAGTACTATCTTAACTGATATTAACCATGCAAAAAATTGTAGGTTTATACCCCGCAGTTTATTCAAGGTATAGGAATAATTCTTTATCGCATTTTCCAATATTAAAAAGATATTTTTTTAAGTATTATAATATTAAAAGTATTAAATCATTTTAAGACACAGTTAGTGTAGAAATTAGGCAATAAAAAACAAATTTGTGATTTTGTATTGTTTTATTGTACAATTAACAATCCAATATATAATTCTAAGTAATTCTCAAGGCGTAATTTTTCTGTATTTTGTTTGGCGGTAATATCAGCACAGCGGCGTCGGTACCTTCGTGACTGTGCATAAATGAGCAGTTTCTTATTTTCTAAATTAAAAAAGTATATATATCGGGAATTTTCAGAGATTTAGGGAATTTTCAGAATTTACAGAAATAGTCGAGAATTTTCAGGATTCTTTAGAAGTTTTCGGCAATCTTTAGAAATTTTCAGGAATTTCTAAGAGTTCTGTTTTGGGATTTTTAGGTAAGCATCTACTTAGGTTAGAAGTTACAGTGAGTATTTGTGACAGTTTTAAGGAACGGGGGCCGCACTTGGACGACCCTCAGGAATTAGAGTGTTAGTGCTTAACTCCCTGTGGCAATGCTGTAATTTTCTTTAAAAATAAATGAATCCTCACCGATTTGGGGCCACACTTTCCGCAATAAAACACCAGTGGCGCTGATCCAAATATCCATTCTTAATTATACTATAGCAGCATTAAACTTGCGGGACCGGGGAGTGAATAGGGGGGTGCTGGGCAGGGTAACATGAGTTAATATTCGTCAAAATCACATTCAAAATTAAGTGAAAATATTTCTTTGTCTCGAATATTTTTGTTAAAGAATGGAGAAATTCAGAAGAAATTGAAATTTAAGTTTTATAACCTCATAATTAGCAAAAAAAGGTTAAAGAGGCGCAATTTTATTGCAAGTAAAATATAAAGAGCATTTGGCAACATCGAAAATATGTCAAAGAGATATATTTTTTATTCCAATTAAAAAGAAAAGAGTTACCTAACTAGAACTAACCTGACCGTGACTTCGGGCACATTGAATTTTATTTAAAAAATTCACTAAGAACTCGGATGCGTAAAGTTGAACAGATAAGCCGTCGTTGCCAAATGTTCAGATTAAAAGTGAAGAACTTTCGAAAAATTCAAATTTTGTTTTTTACAAAAACAAAAATTACAAAATATTTTATAACGGCGCCATTATACTATGATTAAGAACAAATAGAATGTAAGCCAAATTTTTTTTTTTTTTTATCATAAAACAACAGAAAATACGGCACATTTACCGTTCCGTGTTATGTCCGGTTTCATGTGTTTAATATTATGTTGTTGATATTTTTATGAAGAAATGATTTTTACTTGCACGCCTTGTCGGCTTTTTAAAAAATAAACAGTCAAACGTTCCAGCCGCTTTGTATCCAACACAAGATTTTTACTATTTAAAAGAAGTTTACATTACCTGTATAAATTTAGATATAAATATTCTTATATGGATTTAAGGATTCTTTAAAGGCGGCAATTTTAAAATTGGCTTAAATTCTGATTAATTACTTTTTTGCATTTTTACTAGAATTTCAATAAATGCCAAATTTATGTCATTTATGGATTTTGCTCTGCTGGCGGCAGTAATACATTTTTACTGCCGCTGAGAAGAAATATGTTAAAGTAATTTGTTAAATACAACAAGGATCGCTGTTTTTGACGTTTGCAGAAAATAGTACTTTATAGGAATTGTTTTATAAGGAGCAGCAAAGTTACGCTTTTTTGCTGAGCTTTGTAGAATTTGTCGGACGAGTGCAGCGAGTCCAACAAAAGTACAGACGAAGCAAAAAAGTGTCTTTTGTCCGAATAAAACATGCAATTTTTTCCATAAAGCGTAAAAGTTCATTTGAATAATACTTATTTTTTTGTTTATGGAAATATTATTCCAAGGTTTTTGACAGTGCTTTAGCGGCACTAAAAGTATTTTTACTGTCGCCCAACATCGTCACTAAAAAAACAGCCCACTTTCGCATTTTTACAAATTTCCATAAATGTCAAATTTTTATTGCGTTCTATTATTGTCGTAAATGGATTTTAATTTTAATGCCGCTCACGGGCGGCAGCAAAGATTTTACTGTCGCTGAGGAGAAACAGTATAAAAAGTGACATTTTATTGTTTTTGTTAAATACAACAATACAACAAAACAAAAACATTATTTTTGACGTTCGAAGAAAAATACATTTATTATAACTAAATCAAGTTTTTTTGGCTGTTAAGCATTTAGAATTATTTTTGCCTTGATTTTTGTCAAAACAATACAACACAAATCTCTTTATTTAATAAAATTAAGATTCTCTCATCCAGAGTGACGCTCAGAGGTCCAATCTGTGCGTGCCTCAAGGTAGGAAAATGCCTATATAATTTGTAGTATTTACATAAATTAAAAATATCTCAGTGTTACTAACTAGATTAACTCATATAGTCAGGTTAATTTGAAGCCTCGATTTGAAATCAAAAGGTACTTGCACAAAAGTTTTTTCCAAATGTGCCTAAGCAATACAGAATTTTTTAATAGTTTTGGTTATTATTATATTAAAAACTTTATTATTTTAACCACCAGCTAATAATTACTTTAAAAGATTAATACTTCAGTTTAGACCCACTATTATAAAGTTGTAACTAGAACTTTAACTGAGGAGTTTATTTTGCTATTTTGTTTGACATGTCAAAGCCCTGTGGCCAAATTTACAAGTAAGAAATGAGTATGCTCATTATATCATGCCCTGTATGTTTGGTCGATATAAAAGCATTTTATATTGAAACAAAATACGGAAAAAAATGGACCCTCTCAAATTTTATTGCTCATGTAAATTGCCATTATAAATCTGATAAAACTAAAAAACAACTCTAAAAATGTAAGTATGGGGAAAAATAGCACTCTGCTAACATTTGTCCAAGTAAAATCCACTTGCAACAAGATCATATACTCCTGTTTCGACTGACAATATTCCTTCTCTTAGTTCTGCCAGTTTAGATACTGAATCAAGTTGCTCACGTACTGAAGAAATCTCAAATATTGCTAAAGGTAATATAAGCACCTTGTCAATAAACAAATCCCAACCTCTCCTTTTTGAAACATGATCCCATCTACTTCGTTTGTGTTTATTTTTTCTATCTGATATCAGCTTCAGTGCTTTAACAGGCAGTTAGTAAAAGTCAGGAATTTTGGACTTTAATTGTAAATATATCAGCTACTACTTCATTTAGGTGTCGGATTGTTGCATGAAATGAAGCTATTACAAAAAAATAAAATAAATATATATATAATAAAACAAAAACAGTATTTTTACATCAAACATTACATTTGCTTTAACAATCAAAATAATAAGTCTAACAAGAAACAACACACAAATGCACCTAGATGTGAACATCTGTATGTGCACAATTTTATACCCATTAGGTACTGTCTAAAACATATCCTTAAACAGATGTAACATTTCAAATCTTAAATAAATATACAAAAAGATAATTAAATAAAAAAAGTAATACCAATAAAGAAAAAGCATAAAAAAGAAAAACAACTATTGACATGAACCTAATTAAATAACCTTTCAAAATGAAGAACATTTTCAAGATATGTCCCTTGCAGGCCATCTCTAAATCGATATTTATTCTTCATTTCCCTTAATTTTGTGGTACATATTGTGGGAATTTTGGGGCCTATAGCTTATATACCTCAAGTTCAGATTATTGTGACTCAATAGGGAAGTTGCAGTTCTCCGTTTTCATTAGCCCGAGTGGCATAGTTATGGTCTATGACAACCTGCAACCTCCTACGAGTGTGCACAAAAGAAAACAGGCTGTTACAGCATATATTGATCTGATGTTACGTTTAATTCCATGGAAAAAAGCATTCTGGTAGGAATATAATTTATTTTTTCGTAATATAATCTTTAAGATGTATTTTTTGTATAATGTTAAGCTTATGTAAGTTTGCCATTATAAAGACCGCCCCACACAACTATGCCATATCTAATAATCGATTCAACAAAATGCCTTATAAACTGTAATTAAAATTTTTCTACCTAAAACTCCTCAGTAAGTAAAACTTAAGGAATGAGCTTACGCACCTTTGTTGGATATATAATCAATATGGGGTTGCCATTTGAGGAATTGATCAATTATTATCCCAAGGTATTTCAGACTAGATGTTTCTGAAATATTAATTGCTATCAACAGTAATAGAATCAAATGATGGTCTGTTGGCTCTAAGGGAAAAGGCAATGTAATTAGTTTTAGCAAGTTTAAAGTTAGTTTATATGATTGAAGCCAATTTTTGACTACTCTGATTCCGTTGATAGTATGATCCTTTACATTATCCCAACTATCACCCGCGAAACAATCGCCGTACGTCCGCATATGAAATAGAAACCCCTCCCATGTTTAACTTCAACAATGAATTTATGTAGGTGACAAACAATAATGGCTCCCAAACTGTTCCCTGGGGAACACCAATTTTTATTCTTTGTTTATTACTTAAGACATTATTAATTTTTACCATTTGGCACCTATCTACTAAATAACTCTGAAATAAATTGAAAACAGTTCCTCTTATGCCACAGGCATGGAGGACACTAAGAAGTCTGTCATGGGGACAGTATCAAAAGCCTTGGCTAGGTCTAAAAAATACAGCTATACATTTTTGCTTAAATTTAAGTTATTTACCACCTCGGTAACAAGTCTGTGCATTGCATCAGATGTACTCGATTCATCCACAAAGCCATACTGATTTAACGATAATACATTGTTATTTTTAAAGAAAAGAGTGAGCTCTTTCCTTCAAACATTTCTCAAAGAGTTTTGCAAAATGGCTTATAAGGCTAATAGGACGGTAATTATTAATGGAAGTTCGACATCCAGCTTTGAATATGGGCGTGATTATTGATATTTTAAACTCTTCTGGTACAATTCCGGTTTCAAAAATTAAATTAAATATATGCAATAGCGGATCAATTATTTCTAAGTAAGTCTGCTTAATGGTAATTACCTGAATGCCATCATAACCCGGTGAGCTGTTATTTTTTAGTGAAGCAATATGTTTAATTAATTCATTCTTTGTTACAGGCATAAGAAACATTGAGGTGGGTAGTGGCGAGTCAATTTGACACTCAACTTGTGGAGGGGGAATGGCCTTCGCCATTTCCACTCCGACATTTATAAAATGATCATTACAAAAATTTGACATTTCCAAGGAATCAACAAAGTTTTCTCCCAAATCGTTTTTTATATTAACAGTATCAGTTCTGCTATTTCCCTCATAAGTGGCATCCCTAATAACATCATACAGCTTTTTTAAATTATTTTTGTTATTTTCTATTTGATTCTTATAATAATTATTTTTTGTTTCAGGATAAGTTTGTTTAGTAAATTTCTATAATTTTTATATTCTTGCTCTAGTCGAGCATTGTAATTTTTTAAAAGTTTCTTTTTCAATCTATCTCTTTTTTAATTGAACTGATGATGCCATTCGTGATCCAACTCTTTATTTTTTTATATTTTTTAAATTTAACAGTATAGGTTTCTGTGGCAAATGATAATATTTCTTTATATGTTTGTAAAAAAATTTTGTGGCGATTTCCGCATTCTTTTCGTTCATTACATTAGACCAGTCGACTTCCTGCAACAGTCGTTTAAATTTAATATAATTTATTTTAGACTTAGTAATGGTCTCTTGGCTTGTTTTAGTATTTTTCAGAAAAGCTGCCTTCTGATTAACTAAAAGCATCACTGGGTTATGATCTGTTATATCTTCCTCTATAATATATGAATTAAGGTATAGGTTGTTTATTTTTAATTTTTGATTAATAAATATATGATCCAAACAAGTTTTTGAAGCAGATCTTGTAACTGAATTAATATATGATTGAAAACCAAGGGCATTCATCATGGCGAGATAATTTGTTACATGAATATCATTTCTATCTAAAATATTTATATTTATATCCCCTACAAAAATTTCAAAATTGGAAAAAGTTATAGTTTCTAAATAAGAATATATGTCGTTAGTAAACTCAGTTTTAGGAATAGGAGGGGGTTTATATATAGCTGATAAACCAAAAGTTACATTATTTAGCTCAAAATTTAATCTACTTATAGTTGCTCTTGAGTTAGGCAACTGTGTATGTGAAAAATCTACACTAATGCTATTTTTTACCAATACTAAGGTTCCATCATTTTTATTATAATTGGCCTCATTATAGAAAATTTGATAACCCGGCACATAACAATTCTTTATGCAATCAATTTGAAAAGTTTCAGTGAGTACAATGATATCTATATAGAGCAGATTGTAAGTTTGCAAGAAGGTTAATAAGTTATCAATATTTTTATTCAAACTTCTAATGTTTAAGTGTATTAAACTAAAAAGCACTCTTTTTATTTTTGTTTATGTCTTCAAGGCTCCTTAGGCCGACCACCTCACCCTGTGCACCATTGTCATTTATTTGTTCCAATATATCATCTTGAGCATTAAATACCATTAATTAAGAATTATAGTCAGTTTTATTTTTCAACAGGCTTTTGTGGTACTTTAAAGATGAACAGCTTGGGTCAAATGCAGAGTGTTCCGTGTTACTTTGTAGTTTATAAGTTTTGTTGGCAGTAATACAGTTTATGCACTTCTTTTCCACACTTTCACATTCATGGGTACTATGATTACCCGCACACTCACCGCACTTTTGTTCCTTGGAGCATTTGCTGCTCTTATGGTTAAAACCCTGACATTTATAACAGCGAGATACAGTTAGATCATCATAAACAGGTAAACGTTCCCAGTCTATATAGATTTTTCCATAAGTCAGCATCTTAAAATGTAGACTTCCTGAACATTCTGCAAAAATCATGAAATTATTTGGTTTATTTCTAAGCTCTTTAATATATGTTATTTTTAGGTGTTCATTTGCATTTATCCATCTATTTTGTTCGCGTATTTTTCTTTCCAAGCTTTCAGTGGACTCTTCTCCAGTATATCCTGCAATTTTTATTTTTGGCAATATTTTCTTTGGTAATTCTATTTCGTACTTTTCTTTCAATTTACTTTCAGCTTCATCCCTAAATCGCTTCATTTCCTGTTCGGTATCGCACTTCACTACTATATTTCCTTGCTTGGTTTCTTTCATGTTTCTAATTCCAACTTGTAATTTAGCTGGATTTATGGATGTCTGAATTTCCTTCTTACTTTTTTCAACATTTTGAGCTGACTTATGTTTGAGAATTATAGTAGGGAGATTTGTCTTTGAATTCCCTTTACTACCTTGACTATTTTGAAGTGTGCTCGCATAGGATGGTTTTTGGCAAGCTGCTTTTAAAATTTCAATATCCTTCTTCATTTCTTCCATTAATCTAATCATATATGGCATTCTCGCAATTAGCTTCTGACACTCCCCGCATACAAACAATAATGCTCTTTTAAGGAGGGGCATGCATCTCATTTCCGATGAGGAAATGTCCGCACATTTTTATGAATTCTGTTTAGACAAGAATCACAATTATAAAAATTCCTCTAGACAAAATCTGTTTACATTTTAAACATTCATTATTGTTTGGTTCATTGCCCTCCATTTCGGAATGTTGTTTATTTATTATTTAGACCGATGGTATTGGAATTTTTGACAAAAAAATAATCTGCCGGCAGAATTTTGTGGAATGTAAATAATATACGTTTTTATCACTAATATCCTATTGTTCAACACCAAAACCCGGTTTTCAGATCCAATCACTTCAGCGATAGAAATATAAACTTTTATAACAGTAGGAATTATCATTTCCCGCTAATTTACAAAAAAACGGGACTTTTTACACACTTTGAACCGTCTAAT